>CAJNSZ010000343.1:92100-110548 GCA_905329745.1 Rotaria sp. Silwood2 | reverse complement strand
TCACCTTACTATCTGTCTGTAACATAGTACAAATGACGATGTGGTAAATATGACACAAATGACTCCATCTAGTAAAATTGATTTGAATGATTATGCAAGATAATAAAAAAATCGCATAGGCTCACTAAAATTCAAACTAAGTGAGCAGTATAAATATATTGATGATCATTGTTAAATTATTCAATGTGGTCAAATCAACTGATGATTTCCATATACAAGAATAACATGATCTGCTAGTTGTTAAAAGATTACTGAATGAGTTTGAACGTATAATAATGATTCAGAAAAATCAGATTATTTGAATAATCAGATATCAATTGTCTTGAATAAAAATAGTGCTAATGAAAATAATCGTAAAGAAATTTTTGTTCTGCAAAATTCCAAATATATGTGTGTGATGGTTAAGATTAATAGAGTGTCGGTGTGGGTATGGGTGTAGAGTGTGGGTGAACAAAAGACATAGAGCCACACCAACATCCACCCAGATCCACGCCCATACACCCCACATCCACAAACCCACACCCTGATAACCCACCGCGATAGTAAATACAGCAACACACATCCCACTAGGAAACTTCAAAATCTCTTTTTTAGTCCCGATCCCGGTGTTTGGCAATGGCTTCATTTCTAAAATCGAGCAAATTTTTTTACGATCCGTGTACTTTTATGAATATATAAAATTGATATGAGTGATTTTGATTCGTTAGCAGTACGAGAATTCTTTTATATCCAGTGTTAAAGTTGAAGAATTTCACTGAAAGCCCGAATAAATAAAAATAACCATTGAATTTTGTTAAAAATTCTCATGTACTTCGTAGCAGTCATTTACTTGTTTCTCTCTTCTTTTATATCTACTGCTCTACCTAATGGATTTATTATCGAATTGATTATTTATACTGAGTAGCCATTACGATTGTCAAAAAAAGATAAATGGTGACACGTATCTATTTACTATTATCTGATAAGACTTAAATACAGGAATCATCAAAGACTGAATGAATTAAACTTACGTATATAGTGTTGTGTTGGTTGTTTTATATGTATTCAACAACCTGTGCAATTGGAAAATTCAGATTCTTGCAAACAGACTCGTAATCAGTAAAGACTTTATAGAAATAGCAAATAAAAATATCTGATTTTCAGATCTTTAATCGTGTCAAAATAATAAACGTGAAAATATATTGCATAAAAAACTGACCGGGACCAGTTGGAACAATTTTTAGTCTCGGTCCCGCCTGGACCGGAACCGGGACCATTTTTTGAGTTCCCTAATTAGTGGTCACTGAACAGTCTCTTCCTCTGCTACCAACAAGCAAAGAAACTCGAACCCTCAATAACATTGTGAACCTTTTGTTAGATATGTGAATAATCTTGTTAGTCAAGGAGGGTTATACGATCATGACCTAGCGACTTATCCTATTTTACAATGGGCATCTGAAAGTCTATTGTAATTTGAAGATGAACACCTTTCTTACTGGTGAAAACCTAATACAAAAAAGTAATATTGTGAGTGTACTTTACATACGCGGGTTTGTTCATAGAGTAAGCGATGGTTACATTAAGTTTTACTCTTTCATGCAAGAGGAAGGACCTGTTTATATCTTTCTTCGATTTCTCCAATGAAGAAACGGAGAGAAAGCAAACTTTGAAATTTTCGAAAATACTTTCATACACTTACAACGACCGTAGACAGTATATCAGACGTGCGACATTAAGATGTTGTCGTACACTGTAGAAAATAGGTGTAGCATAGGGTATGGGTGTGAAAGTGGATTATTTATTCGCCTACACCCGAGTTGCGCTTTTTGGGTGTGGGTTTGGGTGTAGATCTTCTCATCACACAAACACTCACCCCCACACTTGCTCTCACCCACACCCATACTCTCTTACTACAAATAACTATAATAATGTTTCAATGTAAAGCAGTGAACTCCTGGATTTTTATAACTCAAAACAAACTGCATATTTTACTTTTCATGACTTTTCCAATTAACTCCAACACAATTTATCATGGATTAATAAGGTGCTCAGTTTTTGTGTTGAGTGACATCTACACAAACATCATGTTTATTGTAAAATATTTTCTTCGCTATTATGTTGATATATTTTGCGTATTTCGATTTGATTTGATCAAAAATATATTCATGTTTTTGTTGTACTCAACTGAAAATTATTGTAACTTGATTCGTCATGTTATAAACATCTGCTTTCATCATTCATGAAATATTGCTATTCTGTATGAAGTAGACGAAAAAGGAGACGTCTGAAGGAATGTTGTTGTTTTTTTTCCTGCTTTTCCTGACACGTGAAATGTATCAACCAATGAGTTTATTAACAACCTTATAACTTATTGCGAATGTTTTTCATCAGCATTTAATAAAGAATTACTCATACTTTAAAGGTAAGTTTTGTAAGCACTTATAGAAAAAAAGCCTCTTTTACATGTTTCGTTTGTGGCAAGAATTTTGAAAGCATGTGCATACGTTTTAGACAGAAATTGAAAGCAATATACTGAAGTGTACGAATCACGAGTATTGGTATTGATGAATGTAGAGTCAATATCTAAATCAGAAGTACGCAGGATGTGATTGAAGAGGTGAGTTCTAAGAGAAGTTCATGAATCTATGAGGTTAGAAAAAATTTATCCTACAAAAATATTAACATCTTACAGGATATTGCAAAGATCATTACTCTAAATGAATTCATTCCACTTTGTTCTATATTACTGAAATGAGCTAAGTTTTATTGTTACCAATACAAGATTCATCGACCAGAAGATCACCAAACACTATCGTTTGAGTTTTTTAGTTTCTGATTATTTAAATTACGCTTTTTGTTGTCTCGAATGGATAAAATAAACGAGTATTATTTCATTCAGAAATCAAAAGTAAATCTTATTCACGTACAACATGTATAGGGTATCACCTTGTTTCAAATCTCAATTTGATTTGATTTTCGCAGTGCACAATTTTATTTCTATGAGAAAAGATATCATCTATCGAAACGGGTATTATTATCCTAGACAACTTTAGATGTAATTAACAGCGAAAGATTCTTTCTGTTGTATTTATTGGAACTCTGTTTTTACCATTCTACAGATTTGATATCATCTTAAAGCTTTTGATTTTTCTAACATAGAAATGGATAATCATCAAAGCAAACCGAATGTGCATGATAGTGAAAGCGAAGTGCGCGATGATAATTTGCAAAAACCCAATATTTACAATAAATATTTACCATTCTATGAATCTATCAAACGGCATGCTTTTGAATCATTTGATGAAATTCGAGAAAATTTATCACGTACTATTCAATTGGGTGAATTGCATCCGAGCTTTTCGGTTTGGTCATCTGCATTGAAGCGGTTCATTGATGTTTATGGATTCTGTTTCATCAAAGCAGATCATATCAAGCTTATTAATTTCTATATGTCTGTTCTTTCCATTACGGATCTTAATTATTCTCATGCAAAAATATGTTTTGACATGCTCTTCGAACTTCTGCAGTTCAGTTTTTCTTGTATTTTAAAGAAAACAACTGATTAGATGATATTCTTTTGTTTTTTTTAGTAAGACTTGTTTGCTTACACGCGATGAACTAACAATAGATTGGCACATATTGTATCGATGGGCCAAACTTATTTTGTATAATCATGACGAACAATATTCATTAGTCAAACTACCAAAGTTCGTTTTTTATCTTTTCAAAACTCATAAAAATACTTCCTAATTTTTAAGACTTATTGACATTTCATTCAACTGTTGTATTGAACTTTGTTCTTCATACTTTTCGGTAACTGCTACTCAAGAAATTCTTGATCAATTTCGTCCATATTTATGTCCACACGATTCAGCATTTTCTGATGCAATTAAAATGTTCGATTCGTTTCTGCCGGTCGATTTGCCCCCGGATTTACATAATCAAGGATTTAAGTATGTTGACTTTTAATAGATTCGTTCACTATATCTGCATTTTAGATTATGGTTAACAGAATTTTTCGGCATTTGGGATAGTATTTATAATAATACGGAGAGTGATATATGGGAAATGGTGACTTTCTTTCTTGTTTTGTTTTTTATCAATTATGTTCATTCGATCTAATCATATTTTAGTATCTATTTCATCTCTTTTCAAATCTTGCTTGGCATAATATTGGTTACATAGATTGGGAACCTTGGTTAGCACAGGTGATACCATTAATAGTTTAATATATTCCCTACTGTTCAAATATTTGTCATATAGATTTTTACACGTATACTCAATCGTTTTTCACTTCCTATAGGAAAAAATCATGGATTACAAGAAAGCTCTCCGTATATGATGATAGATGTGGCACGATGGCTTGTAGCCATGATTGGAAATGGAAGTTCATGTCTTCAATATATGCGCGAACTATTTATGGCTATTAAAGTTTTCTATCATCCATCAAATACTGGAGAGTTTCAAGAGTTTCTTATTGAATTGATTTTGAAACTAGCTGAACAATTTGTTGAACGAGTACAATTGTGAGTATAGAGGAAACCTTAGATATATTTTCTTCTTATCTTCATAAAATTTTTATGAAAGTTATTTATGACAATAAGTATTAGAACGTAAGACATTTTTTAAAGTTTTGAGATCAGCTGTTTCATTATTCAGCGTGTAATTGATCTATATATTATAGAGAACAAAAAATTCTTCCTCATTGGAATTTTAAACCACATGAATCGCATCGATTAACTGAACAAAATATTACGGACTTTGTCAGTTGTATCAAAGATTATGTATTTATATCTATTTGTAACCAAGACTATATTGAAGATGTAGCTAAAGCCTGTCAATATCTTTCTATATTGCGACCAGAATTGATTATACCGCCGATTATAGAAAGGTCTAATAGTTGTAATCGTTTTCTAATTCATTGTATATTAATTCATTCTGTAGACTATTCTTATCAGTTGACAATATGACTGAACCAGATCGTTTCACATTAATTATGAAATGTTTACCTGGTATTGTTCGTCAAATAGTACGACAAACACCAACCTATTCCGAAGGTCAAACATATGTATTACCTTTATTGATGTCTGTATTACCTGGTATTGATTCAAATGATTTCAGAAAAAAAGAAGTTACTTTTGAAGTTCTCGACGCTATTCTTAAGCTAGTACCATGTGTTGATTGTTCATCGACGGTATATAAACGGACCGATCTTACAGAAGTAAGACTTTGGCTTCTTATAGACTTCTCTATATCTTTGTCTAGATTGAAAAACAAGTATGTTTATCGACAACACAATTTGAAGATTTCGTCACTGATTTTCTCAATCGAATATTTCAAATGATTTCTCAACGATCGACTGAAATATCCGATGCTACTGTGACTAACAATAAGATCAATTGGGAAGATGAAACTATCGATATAAAATTAATATCAATAATGTCTAGCATTGTTCAACAATGCAGCAGTAAAATCTTTCAAGTATGTACAAATTCAAATCAATAATCGAAGCGAAATATATTATTAGGATTGGTTTTTAAAGTGTTTGTTTAATAGCAGGATTCTTAAATAAGATACTAATAATTCATATAATTGGTCATGTTTGACGTTTCTTCGAGATGTTCCACTTGCTTTTACAGGGTCGAAAGTACTATTTATCAGTATGTATGTAAGATAGTCGAAAAAATGTTGTGAAAAGATTTAGATCTTGGAAAAACTGAAAATTATTTAATTATATTCCATATATATATTTTTTGAGAATTTTCATTAATGTCTTCTATTAAACAAATGAATCAGTATATTTGTGGAATATTTAGATAATTCGCGATAAAATAACAGAATTTCTTACTGGTTCTATATTTTCGCGTAAAATACAAAAACTTGTTGCCAGTTTTGTTCGAATAATGGTTAAAGTAAAACCCATCGAAATACTCAAATCTTTCTTACCACAAACATGTGAACATATTGAAAATATAATAAATCATTCACGAACAACCATATTGATGGATCACAGAGGTGATATTGAATTGACTTGGTATTTAACTCTCTTTTCGGAACTTGTTCATGCTCGTGGTGGTACTTTACTTATTTACAAAAAACTTATTATATCTGTCTTTCATCAATGTATTCGTATTATTCATAAACATTCATATGAAACTATTGCTAAAGCAGCTAAATATTTATTGAAATCACTTACTCAATTCTATCCAATTCGTTCTCGATTACCAATTGAAAATTTCAATGAATCATTCGCTGAATTTTTATCTATTCGAGTAAGTTTTCTAAACTGATCGCTTTTACGAAATACTTCAATGAATCAGATTTACCTACTGACTTTAATTTCTTATTGTTGAGACTTGGGGTCAATATGTTGATTTCGATCAATTTCAAATTCAATTTCGTTTTCCTGATGCAAATGAAATTGATTTTGCTTGTGAATTTGTTAATACATTCATTTATGATGAATTTCAATTGTTGAATGAAAAATGTTTACAACTATCAAATGATGAACGATTGAGATCACTTACACTAATTCAATACATAGCAATCGGATGTCTACATATGGTACCTAACATTGAAAGTAATCTAGTAACAAATCTGTGAGTATACAATAAGAATAAAATTTAATATATATTGTATTATTGTTGTCACAGTGTAACATCAGTTATTCCCTATAGTTCAAAATATCGATTTCGATATTCAATGTATTCTAAAGAGCCAAGTAAGAATTGATATCTATATAGTATTTGTAACAATAAAGATTTTTCTTTAGAATTTAGAGATAATTTACGTATGCGTATTCTGATTGATATTGGAAATTTACTTGGTAAATCGTCAATTGATTGGCCAATGAATGTAAAAGAAATTCGATTTTGTTCTTTGTTTATTTAGATACACTTGTAGAAAATCATTCCGATGATGTTTCATCAATAAAAACAGCAATAAATGTATGTTTAAATCGATTTGATTGGCAATTATATTTATATTTAATTGTAGATCTATGCATTGCCATCTACTTATTATGGTACATCTCCTAATGATATATACGGATTATGTATCAATATCGATTCGGATGAAAATTTATTCAAAGATCGACTTGGTGGCAAACGACAAAATCCTCGATTTTTAATAGTCAAACAAATTATGTTACATATCAAAGTAGAGGAAATTCAAATATATATATATAAATGACTGTTTCTTCTTTTAGATATTCGAATTATATCATTTGGAAACTTTTACAGAGATCGATAAACAAATCGTATTGAAACTATTTGAATTATCAATTAATCGTTATAGTGAAGTATGTTTACCTTTTTCTAATGATAATATCTTTAATTTTCATACATTAGATTCGTTGTAATGCACAAGTCAAATTATTCTCTATTTTGAATGAATTCAGTTTTGCATATCAAGTAATTGTTGATCGCATCAATGAATTGTTGAATAAACAGGCTGAAATCGATCATGATCAAATCAAAGTTTGTCATTTCATTTTTCTATTTATCATAGAACTCATATTTCTCTATAGGGTTGTCTATATATTCTTCTTGGTGATGATTCCTTTTTCTTACCTACTCAACATTGGTGGACGATGATGGAAAGATTATGGCCATCAATTGTACGTTTGAATCATACGAATAAACTGAGCATAACAAATGTAATTGATGAGATCAGTACTAAAATAATCGAAGAATTTCATACGCCACCTCTCATTGAAAATATCAACAAAATGTCTGTGGATTCAGCAGTTACTTTATGGCGTCAGTTAAATTCAGGTGAAATGAAAATATGTGAAGAACAACATAGAAATAAAATTCAATCTTATAATAATCTTATGGAAATGCTTAATACATTACTAAATGATGATAAATCGTTAGTTTTATTTTTCAATCTAATACATTTTAGTTTGTACATTCAGGGCATGGAAACAACAAACGATATCTATGTCATTTATGTGTCTTCTTCTTCAAAAGCAAATACCAATTCCGTTATCATGCATTCGAACATTTGTCAATTATCTTATTCATGATAATATGGAATTACGAAAGGTTAGTCGACAAATTGTTACTTAAAAATTTTGTAAAGTTTTCGATTGTACTTGTTCAGTATGCTATAATGGGTATGATAGCATTATTTCGTTTGCAAAAGCCACCTCGAATCTTGATAGAAAAACCGCTTGATGAAATTCTTCGTTATGAACATCAACAATTACCCATTACCATCGATGAAAAATGTTCTCCAGGTGATCGCGATGATAATTTATGGGTAACAATTAATGATTATAAAATACCTGATAAACAAATCGAATGGGAAGAAACATGCTTTATGGATAAACCTTTTCATGGGTATTACAAATGGCCAAAAGTTATTGAATATTGTATGAATAAACGTGTACGCTACACTCAGCAGACAATGCCAGAACAAGTTGCTATTGTGTATGATCGCTTTATTGATAAGAATTTCATAATACAATTGACACAATCTGCGGTCTTGGATGAGGATGATGGTGACATAAACTTTAGTGAAAATCGATTTCTAATGTATAAGGTATATATAGTAAACATAAATCATGAACCACTAGTATTTTGAAAGAAGCTTGTCTCAAATGCAAAATACCTGCTATGCTTTTGCGTAGAATACATTACTTTTTACTAACTGAATCAGAGCTCCAAGCAGGTCATATGGTCTGCCTGCCTGCCTGCCTGTGATAGGCACAGGCCACGATATTTAGGCCTGGCCTGTGACAGGCAGGCCGTCTGGCCTATCTAATTTGCTTTTAATATAAAGTTCTAATCTTTTAAATTGCATCCTTTATGGAAAAAAGATTGGGATTAATTAATTTTCAATGATGACAGTTTAATATGACAAATTATATGAGTATTTAAGTATAAAGATTGAAAAAAAAGGAAACAAAATTCATTGCAATGGTGAATATGTCATCAGAAGAAAGGAAGGGTTATTAAAAGTGGTGAAACTGGTTTTTTCGCAAAATTTTGTTTCTTTCCTATGCGAAACTGTTAGACGACGCTCTAGAAAATGATCGTTTGTACAATCAGTCCTATTGTTTTTACTGTATGCAGATCGTTTGAAGTAGTAAATAATCCCCATGCATATTATACTCGAGCATTAATGATAATCAGGTCTACGCAACTTTCTTTATACTAGTCGATCACGCAAGTTTTAATATATTTTGATATAGATTTCTTGCACGACAAAGTCTTCTGAAAGATCAAAGAAAAACATTGATCACTGGAAAGCATCCTAGGAATATTGTTTCTGGAACATGATATTTAAGATGTACTTGACTAATATTTGTTGATTTCGATGAGAAAAAATAAGGTTTGAATAAAAATAAAAATCAGATTATGAATTAGTATTTAAACATCGACTTGGTTCATGTGAATATTAAAACTTTTTCTAATCGACAAAATGGATCGTCTGTCAAAACAGTTTTATTAGTGAGAAATACTTCTATTACTGCATAATTCCACGAGGACAGATAATGATTTATATGAAAAACATCTAAACATCGCGTTAGCAAAAATAAAATGATTTATTTTTAATCAAACGATAGTTTTTCAAGTAAAAACCTATGACATTTCAGTCAAAAAAAGATTCAGCGTTATGCTTCAGAAATAGTTTTTCGATCGTATCAAGTATGGACCGCTCCTCAATATTTTTCATTATTCTTTTCCATTCATTTTGAACCCTAACTAGCTCAGTTGATGCTGAACCATCTTTTTCTGCTTCAGGTTTCGTAATCGTTGCATACGAATTCTCTTGCATGTATTAATAGGAGGGGCATTTTATCTTTTGGATTCTTATAAAATGCTTTGCAACAAAAACCTGATTGTTTTCGTCAATAGAAATGCCTTTCTATTCTTTTATTTTCCACCATATTAACACTTTGCAATTTACATATATTAAATGCCGGGTAAAACCTTACACTTTCGACATCCCAACAATAATAGCATCTCATTATAAAGAACAATCTAGACTCATGCAGAGCGTTTCTCTTCAAAATCGATTACTTTTGGGTTGAAGTCTTCTTTTCGTGAAACAAACATAAATACTTTTTGCTACAATAAACTTTCTAAAGTTAACTTTTTTCCTGCTCTTAACCTCACGTGATATAATGGAAACGCAAGAAAAGAATACTTCTGTATATTAAGCACGTTTAACTAGTTTCTTTGATGTTCACATTAGAGAATTTCTATTTGGATCATCTAAAGTCATTCAACTGACGTGTTGAACTTCCTATAAAGATTAACAATTGAATATATTTTATTATCATCATGATATTAAGCCCAAAGAAAAGTAGACAGGCAGACTGAAGGAAATGACAGGCAAGCAGGCCAGGCCGAAGAAATTTTAAGACAGGCGCAAGCAGGTCAGGTCTTTAAAAAGTGGGCCTGCTTGGACCTCTGAACTGAATACTTTATGATATATCTAAGAAACATCAGTTTTGCCAATTTCCATTGTATGACTCAACGGAAATTCTATATATTCATGGATCAAATCGATCATAACTTTAGAAATTAAATATAATCATAATTAATTAATAAACACATTTTAACATCTAGGGCCTCTTTCGTAATTTTGGTAACGTATTAATCGAAAATCTTATGGAACAACTCTACGCACTTATTCTTGAAACGATAGAAGAAAAACAAGAAGGTTGTCATCGTGCTGCAGCTGAAATTGTAGCCGGCATGATTCGTGGTTCGAAACATTGGACATTAGAAATGGTAAATGAAAAGTTGTGCCTATTCATTCAATAGAATTGTTTTAGTTGGATGAACTCTGGATGAAACTCATTCCGTTTCTCGATGAAGTATGGAAAAATTTTAGTTGTGAAAATCGCTATTATTGGAGTTTGTGTTTCAAGTATGGCATGGTTAGTCATTCTATGTAATTTTTGTTGCTTTTTCTTACGAAACTCTTTGTTTTTGTATATAAGGAAAATCAAGATCCTCGTCGAATGTGTCGATTAATTGATTATATTTGTTCTTTGGTCACTAATAATCATATGATGGAAACTGCATTCAATGAAGCATCTCGATGGTTTCTTGTCCAAGAATTGAAAACTTTTCAATGGCGTATTCCATCTGTTTGGTGTATTATTAATAATTATGCCAAAGAATTACTTGATCATCCATTTAAAACTGTTCGAGTATATATTGCTGAGTCAGATATTTCAAGTTTATTCATTCAATTTAAATTAAAATTGTTTGTTTTTAAATTAGTATATTATCAATGTCAATTAGTTTTGATATCATATTGCCGAATGGAAAGTCAATACGACATCCTAATATCGATCAATTCATCGATACTATAAGCGAACGATTACATCAAGCTATTGAAATTTATGAAAAAACTCCATCGGGTAATCTGTGATTTTTCTTTTATCTTGATTCAAGAACAAATTATAACGCTTTTAGTAAATAACTCTGATCAAATTATCGATATCGACCTTGAAGTTCGTAAAGCATTAAATTTAATCGAAACAGGTATAGATACAATGCTTGATATGAAAAAAATAACATAGTATTTTCATTTTGTTTTTATCTGTTACTTAATTCAGTAATTCAAATACATACATACTTATTTCACTGGTGTCAACAACCAGTTAAAAGTGCAATAATTCGTCTGTTTCCCTATGTAAGTCTATAGGATTAGAAATGCAGTGTTTATCACATACAACATCCTTTTAAAAACGTCAATCTTTTGTTTTTCAATATTTGCAAGACCTAAAAAAGCAGATTGTAACACTGCACCATCGTTCTCTCTACTCAAAAGTAAAATAATCTTCGTCTTAGGCATACGTGTAATTAATTTAGTATCTAAGTTTTGTGTATGAGAATGCAGTTGAAGTACTTTATGCACTGCTACCATTTTGACTATCGAGAATAATTTTATTCTCTCTTTAGCTCTGTGAAATTGAAAGTATTGTGGCAAATCATGATTTCTTCGAAGATACATTGATAACGAGTCGAATGCGTGTTGCTATGAGCTATTTATATACACATTTGTTAAAAGAGTTTATTGAACAATTAGAAATGGTATGTTATTAACAGATGGATTATTTTAAAAAGTCTCCTTTCCATGTTCTCATCACATAGATTTGTACAAGTTCTAAATGGCATTCACGTCGAGCAGCTATTGAATTTGCTCAAACTTTGATATTTTGCAATCTATTCAATTCTCGTCCATATACCAAACAATTAAATGAAATTTTGCTCAAGTGTCTATTTGATGAACAATTGGAAGTGCGAACAATAGCATCAATGACTTTATCAGGTTTTTATCAATGTGGTTATATTAAATTAACTGATAAAGATCTGGTAGGATGAAGCATTTTCTCTTGTTGACAACTATCTTTTCAATGTTTCTTATTTCAGAACTATTTTAATGTTATGAGTAAGACCAATTATTTTACAAAAATCAATGGCAAGAAAGTCATATCGGGAGAGAATATTATCAAACGGCATGGTGGTTAGTATATTTCACCGATAAAATCAAATGATTGATTTCCAAAGATCGAGCTCTTGATATGCTTTATTTTTAATTATGATTGTAGGTGTTTTGGGTCTTTGTGCAATTGTTCTTTCGAGTCCATATGATATTTCAATGTATGTAGCAGATGCACTAGTACGTCTCTGTGAACATTCACAGGATGCTGATCTCATACAGGTATATCAAATTACAGTTATTTTTATGTGAGCATTCGTCATATGTACTTCATTTTTAGACGTCGATAAAGAAATGTTTGTCTGAATTCAGTCGAACACACTATAATTTATTGCATGAGCATCGAGAAAAGTTCACCGAAGATCAACTTGTGATTTTGACTGATGCTTTCGTTTCGCATAGTTATTATGCTTGATAATGAAATAACATACTTGTAGATTCATAAAAATTTTATATTGCTTATCCTTCTAATATAGTCACGATAAATAGTCTTTTATTTTTCTTATCAACATATTCATACCGCTAAAAAGATGATGTCCTTCGACGACGCAGATTTTATAAAATCACTATTCTTTTTTTTGTCATCAACCCTGTTTTTTCCTTGGCTGGATGAAACAGGATTATGCCATTACACTCTGATTCCGGAATAAAGTACAAGTAGAACAGAATCATCTTTTAAAAAAATAGAACTGCATACACAATTAGCCTAGATTCTAAGATTAATAGAAGTCATACGTCGAATCTAACTCCAGAATCATACATAGTAGCTAAATTTCAAGAGACCTTTAAAAACAACAGGACATTGTGAGTGTAATTTGAGGCAGATTGACTCTATATCTGTTAGCGGTAATTCACCATGATTCTACCTATAAGATCTCCTTTCTTCCTTTTCTATATGTTGTGTGATACATATATATGAATGACGATTTTAGGACGTTTCAAAGAGAATAGGATTAAATAATCATTCTGTCGAAATTCCCAACATTTCCTCGCTACAAATTTCGTTCAGGATCGACTAATTACTCATTTGAAATTCAATAGCAAATTACTTAACATCACGATAAGGAATATTGATTAATATCTGCTTTTTATTGAATTTATGCGTAAATTAAATTATGGAAAAACTTGAATTCATTTTAAGTTTCCACTATTTGCATTAAATTCTTGTTATTTTATCTCATTGAAGCGAACAGGGTGTGGGGGTGAGGGTTGGGGTGGGTGAGTGTGGGTGGGTGGGTGTGGGATGTGGGTGGGTGTGGGGTGTGGGTGTGGGTGTGGATGTGGGTGTGGGTGTGTTAAAGAATACAAGGTTCACACCTGCACTCACACCCCACATCCATACCCACACCCACACACACCCACAGCCACCCTCCACACCCACCCACACCCACACCCTCGACAAGAAAAGTTCACTTTATGAAGTGGACCTTAAACTTACGTCCGATGACGACGAACAACTTCGTGAATTAACTGATTATATACGAGGGGAGGTCGACGGCAGTGGATGGTATCGAACGGGTAAACTGCTGCTCAAAATAAGTCAATTCGATAAGGCTGAAGAACTGTATATGGCACTACTCGAACAGGCATCTAACGATAGTGATAAAGCATATATCTATAACCAACTTGGATGGTCGAAAAATGACCAAGGANCCACACCCACACCCACACCCATGGATGTGTTATCATGAAACATACACTCGAGTTGTACTATTTTACAATGCATTACAATGTTATTTATATACCCGGGATTATTATTATATTATCTACAATATTAGTGATATGTTATATTAAAAATGAGGTAAATAAATTCATTTTATATTTAAAAATTTCTCTTTTTACATATTGAGTTGAGTATGAGTATTTTTGAGATGAGATGAGATGAGTCATAAATGTTATCAGTGTGGGTCAGATGGCTATGTTGTCTGATTCAATCGGAAGAGGAAATTGCCATAGCGAAGCAGTGTAGTACTAGGGAAAGCCTTTATGAGTCGTTGGTCCCTACCGTTAATACGGCATACCTTCGGCCATTGCTCTACCAGTTCGGTGTGGTCCGCTCTGTGTTACCTATGGCAGTTCGCACAAGGGATCTCTCCCTTGTCGCGCGCGCGTAAGCCAAAATGAGCCGAGAAACAAAAGTGAAATAGCAAATCAATTTATTGAGCAATAAAGAAAAAATTACATTTTCTTTCGAATTTTTTCAAATGTTTCTTTATATTCCAAAAGATGTGGATGGGTTGAAGGTAATTTTTCTTGAGCAATTTCTATCGCTTGTTGAACAGTTTTCATTGCCATACTATATTTTCCAGTAGATAAATATAATTTTGCTAAATTGTGATATACAACAGCTAAATCAGGATGATCTTTTGGTAATTTCTTCTCACGTATTTCTAATCCTTTTTGAAAATATGTCAATGCTGTTGAATAATCTTTCATTTCTCGATATGTTTCACCTAAATTTATATATGCCAATGCACAATCCAAAGGATTACATGGACCATTTTCTTGTATAGTTAATGCTTTTCGATGAAATACTAGTGCCTTTTCATAATCACTCAGTTCTCGAATAGAGGCGAATGGAGTAGATGATTCTGTGGGATCAATTTGACAAGGCCGAAGAATNAAATACTAGTGCCTTTTCATAATCACCCATTAATCGATGAACATCACCAATATTACTGTATGTTAAAGCTAGGAGCGGATGATTTTCAGGTAAGGCCTTTTCACGTATTGAGAGACATTTTTCGAAATTTGCAAGTGCTTTTGGATAATCTTTCATACTGTGATAAATCATTCCAAACCAGTTGTATGGATAAGCCAAATCAGGATGATTCGCAGGCAGAACTTGCTTTTTGATTTCCAAATTCTTTTTAGAATATTCAAGTGCTTTCGAGTAGTCACCCATCTTGAAATACACTCCACCTATGTTGTTGCAGGAAATAGCCAACTCGGGATGATTCGGAGGCAGAACTTTTTCTTTTATTTTAAGTGCTTTTTCGTAAAATTCAAGTGCTTTCGAGTAGTCACCCATATTGTTATACACTCGACCGATTTCGTGGTAGGAAGTAGCCAAATCGGGATGATTCGGAGGCAGAGCTTTTTCTCTTATTTTAAGTGCTTTTTCGTGAAATTCAAGTGCTTTCGAGTAGTCACCCATGTTGTTATATGTGCACGCGATGTTGTTGTAGATATTAGCCAATGAAGGGTGATCTTCTGGTAGAGTTTTCCGGTAGATTTTGAGTGATATCTCATAGAATGAAGCTGCTTCTTTGTATTGTCCTTGGCCGTGTTTCAGCATTCCTAGCATGTGATAGATATGTCCTTTATCGCTGTCCTTGGGAGCCTGTTCTAGTAATGCCGTATATAATTCTTCGGCCTTGTCAAATTGACCTATTTGGAGTAGCAATTTACCCATTCGATACCACCCAGTGCTACCAGATGTTTCTTGCCGTATACGATCAGTTAATTGATGTAGTTGTTGATCGTCATCTGCTGTAAGTTTGAGATCCACTTCGTAAAGTGGATTGTTCTTGTCGATTTTTCGAACTTCACCAATTCGAAAAACTGTGTGCATTGAGAAGAGTATTTCATCTTCTTGTGCAAAATCACTCAGTTCTCGAATAGAGGCGAATGGAGTAGATGATTCTGTGGGATCAATGGTCATTTTAAAAAGAACACCGACCATATCTGTTGTTCCTAAGGCATCCGTGGCGAAGTTGAGAGAAACCTTTCGATTTTTACTGGTGGATAAAAAATTATTGAATGAGATAAGTCCACCTTTGCTTTTAGTGATTTTGTCGAAGTCTACGTTTGGTAATCCCTGTCCTCGATAAACAAGAAAGGTCTTACCATGGTATTGATTGATTTGCTTGCTGTGTAAATCTTCAATTTGTCGATGGACATCACATAAATAGAATCCCATTCGGATTATAATATCGCCATCGATCGTACGTAATGCTCGATTAAGCATTTTGTACGTGAAGCATTGGCGGGTATACCACAAAATGGCCTTTGATGAACGATAATTACGTTGAAATTCATCAATAATTTGGAGTTCTTTACGATTGCCTTGATATTTTTCTTGGCAAAAGATGACCAAGTCTTGGATGGCCTGTTGATCATGTTCCATATCAAGGAGTATTTCCTTGAATATTTGAGTATACATGAAAGAAGGTTCTAGCCGATTGAGATCTTCGCTAGAACTTCCTTCATTGACACTGATAACACTGACAGTTACCTGGTCTTGATCACATTGTTTGATAGTCATTGCCAGTTTTTCACAAATGTGTTTAATTGAGGTATATACACCTTTAATTTTGGACCAGTTCTGAGCCCATTCTTGGTGACGTTGTTTGTTGCCACAGAATATGTATATGCCATCTAATTTTGGCATGTCATGAATTTGTGGGGCCAGATTTTGTCCAAGTGAACCCGAGGAGATGACAAATGATGTCTCCTCGCTGTTTTCTTGGAGCTTCTCAATACATTCTTTGGCTGTTGTACATGGGTTTACATCATTAACAACACCGCGCAATTGCGCGAGTGTGTTTTGGCAGTCTTCATTTGCCATATTGATATTATTGTCGACCCAAATCACCAGATAATTTTCAGCCATTTGGCGCCGTCGTTGTCGACTCATTTTCAAGGAAAATTTTGCTGTTGAATCAGTAATTGAATACAGTGAACAATGGATTGCAATTTGGATAAAGTTCGCCTTTTCTATTGATATTTTCGATATCGATGTTTTTTTTAATGCTTTTCTACGAATGCAAATGTGGTTTTTTTTTCGTTGACACTCAAAGATAAACTCTCACTAGTATCAATAAATGCAAGAAGAGTATGTAGCAATATCATATATTTTATGGTTTTTTTTTCCTTTCCAACTTAAGTTTGTTCTGTTTGACATGAAATTTTATTGTCTTTATAAAACGAGGTTGACAATGCAAGATAAGAAGAACTTAAGAACTATTAAATAGAATGATAAGAATCATAGCAAGAAGAAAAGAATACAAAGTGAAGGTATCATTATCGTAAAAGTGTAAGCTTCTAATACCTTATATTGCAGAAAAATAGTACTTTAGAGGAACAAAACGTGGGTTTGAGTCTTGTCTTCGGTAACATTGACACCTATCCACATTGACACCTATCCACATCCACACACCATTCCAAAAATTGAAGCCGATAGTGGTGTTGAAGAAATGAATGCTGCCTTTTTTAATCAAAAGTAAGTGAAAAACATTATCATTATGACAGTACTTCTGCAAAAAACAAGAGACATCAACAAAGAAGTATGTTAATAGCAAACAAACCGAAACAGACACTAATGTAGTTTTATGACCCAAAATGCTTAAAAAAATCAAAACAATAACATACAGCACGTTGTTGCAACAGAGGAAAAGGAGGATCATTGTGTCTTATTGACCGTTTTGTTATAGAAAAATCAAACGGTCTCATTGAGTATTAGAGTTTCTCTCGTGTAAAAGATCGTGTAAATCTATCAGGGAATTACGATGAGAGTTAATCATTATAAGATAAAAGTCCTACTGAGATTGAGATAAATCTGATTTTGATGATCAAAATGAATTCATATGAGGATTACTAAATGAAAAACAAAAATATGTCTTTTTCAGATTGCGTTTTTGTTTATTTTAAAATATATACTGAACTGGATATTTCATATCTGTATCAATTTTAGCTCTTGGATAAGAAAACTATCTCTATGATGAACTATGATAGTATTTAATTTGTTTAAGATGCATAATAATCACACTTGCTGGGTGTAAGAGTGAGCTTTCTTTTTTTTTCTTTTAAAACACTCTTATCAGAGACTGACGGGATGCGGGACCAATCCTGTCCCGTCCCGTCCCGTCTCGTCCCGGGACGGGACGGGAGAAGAAAAAAATAAGTAGGGCGGGACTGGACAGGACACGGGACAATATGTAGCGGGATGCGGGATAGACGGGACTCAGTGCTTCTCCCGCTTACTTCCATTAATAGA
>CAJNSZ010000343.1:52941-92085 GCA_905329745.1 Rotaria sp. Silwood2 | reverse complement strand
TGAAGTTCAATATCATAATAAATTATCGAGTGACGAATGAATAAAAGATGAATTCAACATTTCTTTAAGAATCAAATATTCGAGGTACAACGACTTTTTATTTAATAGAAAGAATGTTTACACATTGAATAATAAAACAATTCAACAACAGACTCACTCTTTCTTAAATTTAAGTTAGTTTCAATTGGAAAGAAAAGACAATGTTCCACTGATTTGTGTCCCACTTGAATCTTCATAGGATGAAATTGAAAAACAAATAAACCTTTCCTTTAAGATATCGATGGAAGACCGGATTGAAGTTGACTTTGAAGTTAGAAGCGATAAAGAAAGTAAACTCTTTTTAGATATAAAGGATTCCAGATGATGGTTTCTTTTTCAAATATATAGAAACGATGCATTTATATGTTTCAATAGTATTTCATCGAAGGCAAATATAGTAAAACAAATAGAATAGCTCACATTGAACATTCGAGAATCTTCAAAAACAAAAAGATCAAGTATTGTACGGTGTATTTCTAGAGGAGCATTAAATAGAAACACACTGTGAATCTCGTTACATCAACATCGGTATATTTTCTTTGATATTTGACAAAGCTTGTTAGATAATTTACTCGATTTTGCTCATCGAGCGAACTAAGAATCTTATTCTGAATTAGAATTAAATAGAAGAACAAGTTTACTAACATATTGGATTAAGAAAAGTGACTCTTATCGACGACAGCTACAATAGTCTATTCTCTGAACAAATTTAGAGACTGTTTACAATTCATATTGACTATCATTAGGAATCTGAATAAAGCGATCCTATAAACTCATTGAACACTTGGAAAAAATGTCAATTTTCTAAAAAGTTCAACTATTATTATCACATTCGATGGTAGAATTTTTCACGCTAAGTAATTTTATTCTAAAACGTTTTTTTTTCTAGTCTTCATTGTTAAATGAGAAATAAGTAAGAAATAATGAAAAAATTGTCAATATCGAAAAATTATGATAGATTTTAATTGAATCTTGTTGTTCCTCAAGATAGAAGAACACTGATTTACAACATTGAAATATTCGACGAATATTTCACAATACCAAATATAAAAACGATATTATATCGCTGTGCCCAATAAGAAAGAACTTGATTTTTAACAAAATAAGAATAAACATAATATCAGAAAAAAAATTTATCATAGAAGATTTTGAAAATTTAGTTTACCGATGAGTTCTACTCAGCTGCGAAATAAACTATGCGTTGTTAGTTTATAAGCCAATGACAAATTTTGAGAACTCTTATTCATCTGCATCGAAGAACAACTCAATTCTGTCAATGTTCAACTTTCTCTTTTGAAGCACGAAAAAAATAGAATCACGCGGTATCCGGTTTCTAATGAGTTTCATGCGATAAACAAAATAATTTCAAAAACCGATTCAGCTTTGAAATACAATTCCTTGCAGCTACTAGAAAATCGTGAATATCTCTAAGATAAATCTTTGACATCATTCGTTTATCTACTAGAATCCAATTGAATCATAATGAGATTATCTTCGCTCAGAATATTCACATTATGAACATTTCGAGATGATATTAGAAAAGACTATTGAATGGAAATTAAGACTACGATGAATTTGTTTTTCAAATGTGAACGAGAAGAAAAGAAATATGAATGTTCAAAATATCAAAATAACTCGTTCATTGGTATTTCTCTAATATGAAATCTAACAAAATGAAAACAACGATCGATGAATCTATCATTGAAGTTTGATACTTTATTTTCCATTATGTTTCTGTCAGAGATAAGTTCAATTGCCTGTTTAAAATGCTTTACATAAGTAATATCTTTTCTAAACGATTGTATTTCCATCTCACCTACTTTTTACTTCAATACACATCACACATTATTCTCATAAGCAGACCAGCGTTTTATATTCAAGTGTGATAATAGATTGTAATATCTTATTATTATAAAAGAAAAACCTATTTTTAACCGTGTGTATACTATTAACACTTTTTTTGGTGTAGCAATTTTCGCCCAATTGCCCTCTGGTGACCCGCCCATAATTGTTGTTAGGTCATTTGATTTCTCTTCATCTGATTATTTGTTGAATCCATTGATACATTTTCAGAGTAGTGAATCATTAAAACGTTCTTCGCGTCTCATCTTACTTTTCTCTTTTGTTTTTATCCTTAAATGCAGTTATTTGATTAAACGGTTGATGAATTTTTCTGTAGTCAGCGAATATTTTTAAACTTGATGATAATTTCTCTTCGTTAATTGAAAAATATCATGTCTGATCTAAACAAAATTTGTGCTTTTGACGATGAATTGTCAAAATACGTGATTCTTAGAGTGAGAATGTACACAATGCGTTAAGTTTCGAATGAAGGGCAAGTGACAGAAAGCTATATTTCAACAGTCTTTTCGACTTACCGAGTATTCTGATGTCTCTTTGAATTTCTAATTAGAGCATCGTTCACATATGCAGATGATTGTTTCGTCATGTATTTAGAATAGGTAGAAAGATGATTCTTGTCAGCTTTTATGACTTGAACTACATTCGTGTCCTGCATAGTAATATCGTGTAAAGAGAGGATCCAAGGAAAACAAGAAGATGATCTTCGATTTCTTTTAACTTATTCTTAACAATGACATAGATCGAGAGTCAATACTCATCGAAATACAACGATGTTTTCATTGTGAACAATGAAATGATCGAAATTTGTTAAATCTTGTTGAGTCAACACTTACGACGGTCGAATAAAAAGGTCATACTTTTTTTCTTTCAAAGTCGCAATAAGTTGAACTAAAGGATAACAAGGAAAATAATGAAGAAACTTTCCCTAATTGACAACAGTGAAAAAGTCGAGGCTCGATTCTTTTCCTCATCAATTGATGTTCGGTGAAAACCAAAAAGATCAACTATGTTAAGACTTTGTCATGAACTTTTCTCTGCTTGAATGAGCCATTGATAGTGACTATTTTGAAAATGAATATGCATGTCAATTATTTCAAAACTTTTGTCGCATTTGTGAGATGCGGAGTGATTAGTAACACTTGACATAGTTCTTCACAGTTATTTTCTCACATTCGACATGTTGATCTGATTGATTTTACGATAATCAGACTGCATGAAAATTTATGAAACGTTTCTAATAATGTTGATCGTTGGCTCTTCCAAAAAATTTTCTTATTTCTTCAATTAAATGATTCCAGTATTTCTCGACTAAAATTTCGTTTTCAAGAGACTGTTGACGATATTCTGTTGATTTCCTTTCTCTGAAAAATCTATCAAGCGTAATGTTTGATCTAATCGATTTCTATCGTCTACAACTGTCTTTGACAGCTGTATATTCGAAATAATAGCTACTATCAAGTTTTCTTCCTGAGTACTAATGATCAATTATTACAATTTGTTATTAAAACTATTTCAACAGATAAAAAGTTTTTTGGTGATGGTGAGGTGAAAATTCAATCTTTAATCGAAAGATTCGAATGTCAGTCATGCAATAAACTCTCGCAGACATTTCTGCATTTAAAACATCAAAACAACGAAACTAAAATTGCTCGATTGTTCAATATGATCATTGAGTAAAGCTATTCTTTCTCTTTCTCTTTCTCTTGGTCAAAGTTCTCTGCTTCGACTGTTGCTTTTCATTAACGAACATCGTTTCGATATGAATGCACGAAATTATATTTTGTTTCAGCACCATTACTATGCAGTGCAAATCTGAATGCAAATGCAAAGTGGATACAGAATGGTATCACTGTGGCTGGAGGAAATGGGCAAGGTAGTGGAATGAATCAACTCTACCATCCAAATGGTTTGTGTATTGATGATGATCAAACTATCTACATTGCTGAATACTGGAATCAGCGTATTGTGGAATGGAAATGTGGTGCGAAGACTGGTCGAGTTGTTGCTGGTGGCAATGGAGGAGGAAACCGTCTTGATCAGTTTTACTGTCCGACGGATGTGATTATTGATAAAGAAAGAGATAGTCTCATCATTTGTGATTATGTTAATGATCGAGTAGTTCGGTGGCCTCGTCAAAATGGTACAACTGGAGAAATGATCATCTCAAATGTTGGATGTTGGGGTTTGACAATGGACGATGAAAAATTTCTTTATATTGTTGATTTCAATAAACATGAGGTCAGACGATATCGAATGGGAGAAAGTCAAGGAACATTGGTTGCAGGTGGAAATGGACAAGGAAATCGTCTTGATCAATTGTCTTGTCCAAGAAACGTATTCGTCGATCGAGACCATTCAGTTTACGTATCAGATCAGTTTAACCATCGTGTCATGAGGTGGATGAAAGGTGAAAAACAAGGCATTTTTGTGGCTGGTGGTCAAGGTCAAGGAAATAGTCTTAGACAATTATCGAGTCCTCTTGGAATCATCGTGGATCAATCAGGTACTGTTTATGTGGCGGATAGTGGCAATCATCGAATACTGTGTTGGCCGCACGGAGTCACACAAGGAAGTGTCATCGTTGGTAGAAACGGTCAAGGTGATCAATCGAATCAACTTAATTGTCCCGTTGGTTTGTTATTTGATCGAGACGGCAATCTCTATGTGATTGATAATGGAAATAGTCGAGTACAAAAGTTCAACATCGATCGAAATTGATGATTTTGAAAATTGACATTTTTTTAACGTTCTCACCATAGTTGTGGAGGGGTGGCAAAATTCTCACAAGCAGAATTTAAGAATTCTGTATTATATATACATTTATCATAATACACATACAGATTGTCTTCATATTAACATAATTCATATAATACTATGGTAAAACAGTACTAATTCTCTTAAGAATTCTGTTCATTGCAGCAAAATTTTGATAGAATTCTGATTTCATAGCAGAACAGTACTTCAATATATACACTTATGCCTTTATCTAAATCAAAATTCTGCTTTAGAGTTTTCTTTCTCCAGGTGGTTTCCGCAGAATTGTACCTAATCCTATACGCATACCAAATTGAATATTGGATTTCATTTAATTTTGAACAGCTAATTTTCAAGCCGATTTCGTTGTTCTTCTGCGTGTAGAACATCAACATGATTTGAATCATTATGCTGTTTCTCATCAGAAATATAGACATTATTCGAATTCATGATTTCTTCTAAATGTGAAATATCAACATTATTGAAATCATCATATTGTTCTTCATGACAAACATAAACGTACCATGTATTAAGAAATATGCATGTGAATTAGTGCTTTATGTAATTATATATAGGGGGGAGTTTTCGGTCTCTCAAACGACGATTGTCAACCATGTAACTCTTGATGGAAACAAATAGTACAAAAACACATCACAAATTCGACCATCAGGATGGTTTCTTTTTTTCTTGAAACAAGATGCTAATGTAAATTCTTATCTTGATATGTTTTTCTTGTAAGAGAATATACTTTGATTGTGATTATGATTAAGATAATGACGATTATTATTATTATTAATCTCGAGATATCGTCTCTCAAAAAAAAAAAAAAACAAACAGTTGTGTCAAATTTAATAATAATAATAATAATAATCTTCATCATCATGTTAATATTAAAAAATGCTAAATTCCAAGAAACTACATATATATAATCTCATGTATTATCAATATCATAAATCTCAAGACACCTATGAAATTAGAATGCTGAGACGATTCTGTTGGAGAAACAAAATTCCAAGCAGAATTTTGATTTCAATACAGTGACAACGGTATATAATGAAATAGATAACCATGCTAGCGTAATTGAATACAATAGAAAAATTCTTGAATTTTGGTTGTAAGAATTTTTGCCACTCGTGTGTTTAAGGATTTTGACCATCGCAAGTTGAAAAATAAGAAAAAGAAATATGATATTCTATGACAACAGAAGAAACTGAGTCAAAGAAACCATAGATGCCGTTACAAACTATCTTTCATCAAAATTCGATCTCTACTCTGTCCTTGTCCTTTTCGATTCATTTCGTCTATAGTCCTCCCCAGGCGAAATCTCGATGAAAAATATTTTGCAATGGCATCTATGTTTTTGACACAGTTCTTCATGTTGACACAGAATATCATATTTCTTTTTTCTTATTTTTCAATTTTTTATGATAATATTTTGTAGACAAGGAAGCAGCTGATATTCTTTTGTCACTGATATTGAATAAATTATTTTTCTCAGCCAGGAATCCAAAGCAAAATAAAAAGGCTACTTAACATTTTTTTAGATAGGGAAAATATTTAGAATCACATTTGAAAAGTTAGAAAATCTTTTACGCTGAAAAGTTGATTCCTTTATGAATCCAGTTAACAACATTTTTTATCATTCACTAGGATTTAATAATTGCATAAGATTTTAACAGACCCAATCGATTACTTTTTCTATTCAATAATACGTCTCAAAAAGGAAAAAAGTTTCTACAATCATCTAGAACAAAAAAAAACAGATATTTCGTTATGAAATTTGAAGAGACTTTTTCTATGTAACTCCATGTGCTCTATCCGACCATGCATAAAAAGGAGAAAAAACAATCGTGTAGAAATTCGAATTGCACGTACCTTATTCGAAAAGAACATGTTTTTTTTCTCTTTTATTTCTTTTTCCTTCGCAAAACAAAAAACATGACTATCATTTGATTGTGTTCTGTTCTTTTTGTACAGCTTGTGACTTCTCACACATGTCTTTCGTATGAAGCATCAAATCAAATCACTCACCGAATGACGAGTAAGAAATTAGTGTGTAGAAATGAATGAATTTGTTGAAGTAAACCCACATCTTTTCTAGAGATGAACAATTTACTTTAATTTTAAATTAAGTTAAGATTTGCTACTTATTTCTGACGATTGTTAAAAGAATATCAGCAGTCATCAATTGCTTTCTTAATATGAAATGCTAACAAGTCACTATAGCACTTTATATTAAGTTCAAGTTCCCTTCCTTACACTATTGAATGTTAAGAAACGAATCAGTGACTGCTGATCTCTTTTCATTAGTATTATGTGTTAAGTAAAGATGATGAATGCTTGCTTTAATGAAGTCGTATCTGTTGGCTAATATTCGTGATGAACTGAAGCAAATACTCAAATCAATTAGCAACTAGCCTACGAATCTTTACTATTTCTTGAATGAGCATGGCAAACATTAGAAAAAAATTCTTGACACAGAATTCAAACAAAATATAATAATAGCTAAAATGAATTCAAGAAAACTTGCGAATAAGTTCTCTGTAGATGAAAGAACATCGATTCATTTGTACACAATGAAATCGAATATGTGTGAGAACAGAATCTATGCTATTTAGAATCAAACACTGAGCCTAGCTAATCCAGAAAAACTTTCGACTAAAATTTAAATATTTATAGTTGTTTCTCATAGATTCCTTTAAATCTGAGATGATGTTTCTCGGTATCATGCCAACTAAACTTCGAATAATTTGAAGAGGAGTTTCCGAAGATCTCAGTTCTCATTAAACTCAAAAAAAAAGAACAAACATAGTGAATGCTGAGCTCTTGTACATCTTCAATCAATATTCTCAAATACTCATCTTAATTGAGTAAAACGAACACATAAACGATGTTCCCGATTGAGATGAACAATGATATACTAAATCGTACATATTCATATTTTAAAGTTGAAGATAAAATCTTCCTTCTTTCCGATATTCGTCTTAAAGTAGTTGATCAGTCGAATCCAGTTGACAATCTTTATATAATTCATTTTCGTGAGATTCTATGACCTTATCAAATGCTGGCTGAATGGTCCGATCTTAATCAGCTGACTTAAATATGTCTAAAATCGACATAACTGTTTTCGATGAAAAATTTTCCTACAAAAACATAATTCATCGATGAAATTTGTCCTAACATTACCAAAAAATAGATAAGTTTATCATTGAATATGAAAACTTTTTCTCTTAAAAAAATATGAGAGTATAACTTATCGGCTAGTGCCATATTTCTTAAAGACTTTGTGTTTGCATAGTCTCTTTGATATATCTGCTGTTTCAATGGGAAAAAGAAAAAGATATATTGAAAGTAAAAATCATTATCTTCATGATCACACAAGTAGAATCTCTCTCATCAAAATAATATATCCTCGCATATACGCTGACAGCATTTTCATTTTGAGGATATGAATGTAGGTCTAGAGCTACTCTTCAGATTAAGGATCGGTGTGAGTCTTAATATTCAAATTACTCACAGCTCATGCTCCTCTTCAGATAAATACACACATCTCAAACCCATACCTAGATTCTCGTAAATTCAAGACGTTTTCTGAAATGAATTATTTACATGAACTTCTTGTGTATTTTCATGTAAACCCTTCCATGCAGTCTAGATTAGTGTTGACTTTCGTGATACATTTCCATTTATTGTTTCATGCAGAAGAAAACAAATCAATTTAAGTTTATTCTAATAAAAGTCGACATTTGCCCCCAAAAAAGACACCGATTGAGTCGCATTTATGTTACTTCTATTTGAATTACTTGTTATAAATTATACTTTAATATGTTCATATGAGAAAAAAGTAAACGGAGAAAAAACTCGTTGGTAAAGATGCCCGAAAAAATATTGTTGCAGTCTCTATTTAAAGTCTGTTGTCATCATTAACAGTCCATTGAAAAAAATAATAAATACATATTCTAAATCAATCGAGTGCAATGAAAGCATCTTCATTAGCAGAGTCCAACAGACTTGATTTTTGTTATTGTCATCAAATTAGACCTTTTAAAATTTTTCTCATTGTAGAACTATCTTTGAAGAAAAAACTAGTCACATGTTTTTGAGAGTGCTTGAAATTTTGTATCATCATACAATATGTTTATCTATCACCTTGCGATTATTTGTTGAAAATAAGAATTTAGATAGTAGGAACATACTTTCAAGTGACAAGTGCGAAAATCCTCTACTGAAATTTCCTATCATTGTATACATTTATTTTTTTATCTTGTCTTTTTCATTTATATGCTGTAAGAAATCAATATAAGACAATAGATTGGCTCACTGAATGACAGAAAATCGCAAGCACTATCACGAAGTGTAATAGCTTTTCTTTTTACGAAGGTATTTTCACAATAATGAAAAACCTTGAAAATCTTATTTCGATGACAATGACAAAATCCAGTCTGTGAAAATTTGGCGAGAAAGCTGTTTTTTTTTGCACTTGAATGATTCTCTCGCATATACATGAAAAGTACAACATTAATATACATAATGATTAAAAATTCTAAGCGCTTTCAGAATATGTAATTAACTTTTT
The DNA here is from genome assembly GCA_905329745.1 of Rotaria sp. Silwood2. NCBI lineage: Eukaryota > Metazoa > Rotifera > Eurotatoria > Philodinida > Philodinidae > Rotaria > Rotaria sp. Silwood2. Next base: position 82,853 of record CAJNSZ010000343.1, on the reverse strand, counting down.
TTTAGGAATGCATCTATGTAGAAATGCACTATTGAAAATCAAATAGTTTTGGAATTTTCTATTCTTTTTAACCAAAACAAAGTTTGAGTCTGTTCATATTCACATTTAAAGCAAATAACTCCCGAAGAATTTCGTTTTTGTTGACTAAGAACAAAACAATGTTGGAGAAGTTTTTGTTAACTCTTCATTTATTCATGTCTTTCCAAATGTTGTCAAACAACTCATTGTCGTGTTTAGTAATCCTTAATAAAAATATAGATGAAAATTTTCAAAAATGTTTGAATATCAAAATGAACGAAACACAACTGTTATTTGGAAGACCATCATATATGTATTTTCAACCGTTTATCTGTTTGTAGCTTTTAGTTTTTGAAAACATTGTTATCCTTTATAGAGAAATCCGTAAACTAAGCTCAAATATAATTATGTTTCCATATGAATTCATTTTAGATTGAGATATTTTTATAATAAATTACATACTAATTCGAGTCATTTTCTTCTACGACAAATGGAAGCAGTAAATGAGTCAAGTTTATGTTCAATCTGCAATAAACCTTCAGCAAGATGCTTTTGTATTGGATGTAAAAAATATTTTTGTTCAAAGGATTTCAAAGAACATGAACAACAACTATCGATGAAATTTGATAATGAAATAGTAAGTTTTCACGATGAACTTCTTGATCAAGTACAAAAGCTAGAAAAAACAAATTCTTTGTCATTGGATCTTTTTGATCAAATTGAACAATGGAAAAAAACAACAGTCAATAAAGTTGAAAAAGCAGCTGAAAAAGCTCATCATCAACTTATCGAATTAATTGATAAACAAAGAATAACAATAATAAAACAACTCGAACCAATTACAAAAGAAATTTGTTCTCGTCGAGAAGAAGACAATTTTGTTGAAAATGATATTGATCGACTTCGAAAAAAAATCAATGAAATACAACAAATACTTAAACCATTTACTCAAAAAGATGTAAATAAAAGCATCATTGTTGATAATGATCAAATTGATTGGAATCAACTCATCTACATTCGAGAAGAACCACTGAACTGTGAGTATATTAAACTTAAGATCTAGAAGAAAAGAAATTCTCCAATGAATTCATCGAATATTATTTGTCATTCAATCGCAGTTTTTTTTCTTGTCATTAATGGGTCTAAATGAATTCTTTCATAGATTAAAGTTACATGGAGAAGCACACCATGTTCAAGAAAATTGAATTAAATGTCATTCAAAACTTATCGTTTTGACATAGCTAAGCAGATTTTCATTGATAATATTTCGAATTTCAATAGACATAAGTTCTATAAAATGACATAGGATAATCATGTGGATTCTATTTTAAGGAAAAGTTTCACGATTGAAACATTTGAGATCACGAGACTTCAACAAATTCATATTTATTCTCTACTAGAGATTGACTTAAAAACTGATCTCATTTGATTTTCATTTGTTTTAAGATTTTGACGTTTCAGAAACTCGAATTTTTTAACAAAATTTCGATGATAATCAAAATATTTTTAAGATATTCTATTTGTTCATGAATTCGACTGTGTCTCATTGACTCCAAATGATTGTTTCTTTTTCCAATCTTCACAAATAATAGAGAAAATGTTAAAATATCTCAATTGAATATCTGATAAAAAGAAACCCACTGTTAATTTCATTACATGAAAATCGTAATATTTTCTTTGGCATTTGACAAAGTTTGATAAATTGTTTGTCGAATTTTGTTTATCGAATGAAATGAGTATTTTTTCTATTATGAGTCAGAATCGAATAGAAAAAACAAGTTTATTGATAAATTACGCTAAGCAAAGTAAATCTCATTGATGATGGCTATAATACGCTATTCTTTGAACAAGTTAACAGAGTGTTTACAGCTCAAATTAGGTGCTATTAGAAATATGAATAGAATGATCCTATAAAATCTTTGAATACTCAGAAAAAATGCCAATTATCTAAATAGTTCTACTATTATTATCTCTATTCGATTATAGAATTCTTTACGCTAAAAAGCTTCATTCTGAAAAATTTTTTTTAACATGAAATTTAGAGTACAAAAGTTTTTCTTCCCGATTCTTTATTATTAAGAGAGAAATAATTATGGAATAATGAAAGTAACTGTCGATATCTAAAAATTATAATAGATTTTAATTGAGTCTTCTTGTTCTTCAAAGTAGAAGAAGAGTTATTTACGACACAGTGATATATTCGATAAATATTTCATAATACCCATGTATTATAAAAGATTTTAATAAATTTCGATTACTATTGAGCTCGAGCCGAATGTGAAATTAACTACATTTAGTCGTCCTGAGAAATAATAACAAACTTTGAGAGATCTTGTTCATCTATATCGTAAAAAAAGTCGATTTCGTCAATATTCGACTTTCTCTTTGACACTCGACACAAAAGAGAATCGTAAGATCTTCTATTCTTAATAAATTTCATCCGATAAACAAAACACTTTCAAAAATCGGTTCAACGTTCAGAGACAAATGCCTCGAGATAATATCAGAAAAAGGTATCGAAATGGAAATTAAGCAAAACATTATGGATTTGTCTTTTTTTTTGAGTCTCAACAAGAAGAAACTTATATTGATCGAATGTCAACAGATAAAATTATGTTTTGTTTCAGCACCAGTTCTACCGAATGCAAATTTGAATGTGAATACAAAATGGATACAGAACGGTATCACTGTCGCTGGAGTAAATGGACCCGGTACTGGAATGAATCAACTCTGCAATCCATGGAGCTTATATATTGATGATGATCAAACTGTCTACATTGCTGACTGCTCGAATCATCGTATTGTAGAATGGAAACGTGGTGCAACGACTGGCCGAGTTGTGGCAGGTGGAAATGGACCAGGAAACCGTCCTGATCAGTTGAACTGTCCGACAGATGTGATTCTTGATAAAGAAACAAATAGTCTTATCATTTGTGATTATGAGAATAAAAGGGTTGTTCGATGGTCTCGTCAAAATGGTAAAAATGGAGAAACGATCATCTCAAATGTTGGATGTTGGGGCTTGACAAAGGACGATAATGGATTTCTCTATATTGTTAATTATGATAAACATGAAGTTCGACAATATCGAATGGGAAAACGTCAAGAAATAATTGTTGCAGGTGGAAAGGGACCAGGAAATCGTCTCAATCAGTTGTATCAACCAACTTATGTATTTGTCGATCAAGATCATTCAGTTTACGTATCAGATTCCAACAATAATCGTGTAATGAAGTGGATGAAAGGTGCAAAACAAGGCATTATTGTGGCCGGTGGCCAAGAAAATAATCTTACACAATTATCAAATCCTTTTGGACTTGTCGTGGATCTCTTAGGTACTGTCTATGTGGTTGACAGTGGGAATCATCGACTAATACGTTGGTCTCAAGGAGCCACACAGGGAAGTGTCATCGCGGGTGGAAATGGTCAAGGAAGTCAATCAAATCAACTCAATGGTCCCGTTGGTTTGTCATTTGATGACGAGGGTAATCTCTACGTGAGTGATGAAGGAAATCATCGAGTACAAAAGTTCAACATTGATCGAAATTGATGATTTTTGAAAATTAACATTTCTTTAACATTTTCAGTACGGTCTTGAACAAGTAATCGAATAATAAAATTGTTTCGGATCATATTATTTCGTATCGACTAGTATTTCATCATGAATCACATGTGAAAAATTATTTTTCATCAACTTCAGTCAGAGAATTCAGTTTTGCATATTCTGTCCATCTTTGAAAATTCTTCTTATTTCTTGGCACTTCAGAAAAATAAACTGCATCGTGCCACAGTAATAAAATGGGCAACGAAACAGAATTGTGCTATCTTGAAATGTTATCTCTTAAGAATCAATAGTAAAGATAATGTGTCTGTTGTGGTTATTGTAGATATGAAAAACAATGATGTAGTACATGTAATGATGAATATTCATTGAAAAAATGAGAAGACGCTATATTATCACCAAATGGAATGTCTGATCACATTGTGACTAGATCTACGATTAGTTTTATTCGATTGTCTGTCAGATGTTTTTGACCTTTTGCATTTGACTCCTGGACCAAGATTGATCGATATTGAGAAAGCGACTCATGTGTGAATTGATGAACAATATTCAAAGATGATTGAATTCTTCACATCAATCAAAGTGATCCATTCACTATTACGAAGTATGGAAACTCTTTCAAGATCTGGTTGTATTAATAAGGCCGATGTCGAATATCTGAAAAAGAGAAACATCTTACTCGGTCATTATTCCATTTGTAGATTTCCTCTCGAACACGATAATTGGTGACGGTCAGATGAAATGAAATCAATCGCTACCGCATTCCTTTCTCATGAACTATCGAAGAAAGTTGTTCGATTGATTTTTCTCACATTCTGAATGAGAATAGTTTTTCTGACTAAATTTGATTAAAAGAGAAGTCAAAATGAAAATCGAAGAGATGATTCATCATTGCACGATCAAAAAAACATTTCAGACTATTTAGTCGGCATCGAACTGTAATGATCATAATGAAACGCAAAATGACTAAATAATTTTTGTGATGATGAGAATTTCTACTCAATCAAAGTTATAGTACACAACGAGAGATTGTTTTTTTTTGCAAATCAAAATTTTTAGCTCTCACAAAAGCATTCATTTCAAAATGTCTCAGTTAGAAAGTGAGACGAGGAGAAAATGCTGGATATGTTGTGTTTCATGAGTGGTGAGTAGATGATGGTCGTTGAAAATGTTTCACATTCCTATCTCATTTAACATTCTCGAATGAACATCGAAGATAACTTGCAAAAAAGCAAGCAAAGAAAATGAAATTCGATGTATAGATCAATGATTGTCCATAATTCAAGATGTTTTTGTATTTGCCAGTTGTCCAAAAATATTTTGGACAAAAATGTTCATCTTCAACAACATGATGTGATTTGTGACCCGAGTAAACCAAATGTTTAGAAAAATTCGAGATTATTCTAGAAATAACTTTCGGTTTATCTCATATTAAAACATTCTTCATACTCACTGCCAAGTCGAAAAGATCTCGCAATAACTCTGATAATCAATAACTGGCTACGCAGAAGGATTGATCGTCAAAATGAGTTGATTTTCGATTATATCACTAACATATAATCAATCTTATAGTTTTTCTTTTCAACATTAATTCATAGAAAACTCATTTGATTAATTTTATTTTATTCAAGATCATTATTTTCAATATAATAATTGTGATGTGGTGTGATTTGTATGATTGTCTCGATAAACAAATATATCCCGATAATTTGAATAGATCGGGTTGTACCTAATTACTAATTAGTTGTGTTCTCCATGCTTATTTAATATATTTTCTAAATTATCTCGAATATTTCAAGTGTAGAATTTGAACTTGGGACCCTTTTACTTAGGGCAATCCAAAAGTAGTGGCAGTAGCGCTTCAATGCCTTATAATAAGCTTAAAGAAACTTTCTCTCTGCATAGTCCGATAGAGGAAAGAATGCTCTATTTTTCTATGCTATTTGATCATACTTCAACTAATATCATAATAATAAAATTTCGATAAGATCTGTGTTGTGATCTTATGTGCTGGTTATAATAATACTCATTTTAAAAAATACGAATGAGTATTTTTCAAATAACTTTTGATANAACATGGATTGACTGTTTCATATTTAGTATATCCATCCAAAGAGCAAGAATGCCTTGCTCTTCAAGCGCAAGTAGCTACACACAAACAAGAATGGATGCGTAAATAAACATTCACTCCTTATAATCTTACTTTTTGTTAGATAATTTATTGCTAGAAAAATATTGTTTCCATTACAAATAGTTTTTGTGTGCTCAAAAAGTGAGTACACTCTAGAATCGGTCAGTGTGTCCGTCCGTCCGTCCGTCCGTGTACACAATAACTCTTCACAATTACATCCGATTGAGCTGAAATTTTGTGCACAGAATTGACTCATCAATATCTCGGTCGAGTTCGAAGATGAGAAGGATCCGTCAAGAAATGGCTGAGTTATCTAAAAAATTATCATTCTTGACCAGACCATCCCTGAGGGGGGGATACAGGGATCTTTTCAAAAAAAATATTTTTATCAGAATTATCCACAGAATATATAAATCGCCTCAGTTTTTAATGCTGATTCCGAATCTGACATTAGTTTTGAACCAAATCGTAGTTTTCTAACGAAAAATTGCCTGAAAAAGGTCTCAAAATACACAAAAACTGGATCGAGAAAACAAATAGCCTAGATATACCTCAGATGACTAGTAGTTTTAGAGTTTCCCAATAGCCTGGTTTTGTAGCTAGTCAAAAGGACTATCGAAAGGTAAAAACCCGAACTCGATAGCTATTTATATTGGTGATTTATTAGGAAAATACTGATGCATGTATCTATGATACATCTCTTATTGATTCATGAGGTTGTTTACGATCGTAATCTCGCTACATCCAAACACAAATCCATTCAAAAATAACTCTTCTTACCCAGTTTCCCAAGCTAAACACGAATCTGAACTCAATTCCTGTGATTTCTAAAGATATAATATAACTGAGAGTAGAGTCAGTGGTAACCGGATATGGTCGCATACAGTGTGGTCCATGCTAACTTAGCACGGCTGTATTTTCTCCTTGCAATTTAGTGATAAAAAACACAGTGAATATATCTTTTCACTTTTTGAAGTACACATAACACTCGGATTTAAATCCGAGGTTTTCGCATTTATTTTTAATCAAACAGAATGCCGGCATAAAACTATTTCTATGAAAAATATCCCATTTAATAATTTTCTGATGGAAATTCGATTAAAAATTGAATTGCAAAATTATTACAATAAGACGATTTGAATCAGATTTTTAGACTTGAAGACGGATTTTATTTGATTTCAATCTTTTTTAATCTATTTTAAACAATTAATAAGCTTTAATCAGTTAAAACTAATTATCAAAATCGATTTTAATTGATTTACGTTTATTAATCGATTAAAATAAGATCAAAACCAAATGAAATCTGTCTTCAAGCCTAAAGCATATGATTAAAATCTAATTAAAATCGTCTCATTTTAGTCGATTTTTAATCATATTTTTTAAAGAAAAACATTGATTAAAATCAATTTTGTTAATTAATTCGTTTGAATTGATTTTATACCCACAGAAGTCAATTAAAATCAATTTTTTCCATAAAAATTGAATAAAATCTATCAATTTATCAGTAAATTGGTTCAAAGCCATTTTTGTCTTAAAAAGCAATTGAAATATATAACAAATCTGATTCTAATTACTGTTTTGTTGAAGGTACTGTGATGACAACCAAACGTGATCATGTACGATCTTTTGCTATAAGCAATGTTGACCTTGTAAACATTGAATTACGTTCCAATCAGCGTCATGATACTCTACTCAATTTAAAAAATAGTCATCAACAGGAGATGGTTGCTTCGAGTAAGCTGTCGAAGAAACAAAAGAAGATAATGAAAGAGCGACACAATATATTAGAAAATGGAATCTTGGGAAGATGTATCCATCGACGTTTGCTTCATTTTGATGTTGGCACGTCGTTTATGACTGTTAGTCTGCATAATGTGTATAGGGGCACTTTTGTGAGTAGAGTCTGATTAAAAACTACACAACTCCTGTAAAAAAAAAGTTGATGAAATGTTCAGTTAAAATCGATTTTAACCTGACTTCTCATCAACATTTGATACACATGATATTAAAATAACGATTGTTTCTATGTTTAGAAGCGAATGTTGAAATTATGGTTTGATGATGATTATTGTATGGAAAGCTGGAGTATAAGAAACCACATCAATGAATTGTCAACTCTGTTTTTACAACTCCGCCTTCCTTCAACTACTACTCGTCTGCCTCGAAAATTACTTGAATTTAAAAAATTTAAGGCAAATGAACTGCGTACATTGCTTCTTTTTGGTCATATGATTTTTTTTAAATTTCTAAAGTAAGTTTATTATTCTCATTTGTTACAACTAGTGGTATTAATGCATATGGCGGAATCCAGAGAGATATTACTAAATCAGTTGTCTATTATGGGGCAGCTTTCCAAATCTTTCGATCTTGATTTTGCTAAATTATATACTCGTTGGCATTGTGTTCAAGTCGTACATTCTATCATTCACATTCCAGCAACAGTTATGGATTATGGACCACTTACGAACTTCACCACGTTCAATTTTGAAGACATACTAGGTCAGATCCATGTAAAATACTTTTTGGAGAAATCATAGTCAAACTAATCATTAAATTATTATTGAGATTATTCGTCAGAAAATCAGTTTTAATAGAATTGATATATGATTGATTTGAATTTATTAACTAAGTACATAGCAAACCCGCATAGCATCAAGTGAAAATTAATTTTCATGCAGTAATTATAAAAAGTCCATTAAATATAAACATTTTCCGATTATATTTGACATATTCATTAATTCTAATGAATTGATTTTCATGAAAATCATTTTATTTGGTTTTATTCAGCTAAATTTCAACAATCGATTAATATCGATTCATACTAAAGTTAATTTAATCTAATCGATTCTATTCTATTGTAGTCAAAAAAAGATTATGCTATGCTACAGTAATAGATTTACTATATTTAAGCTGATTCCTGTTATTATTATTTACGAACTGACAATTATTTATCGTAGGTCAAATAACTCGTACGACAAATAGTACACGCCGGCATTCAGAAGAAATCATTTCTGCTCTTCACCAACTTCAAGGTGCTCTAGTTCATCTGAATCGATCATCATGTAATCAGGAATTCGCACAATTTCTATCATATTTCGGTTACTTAAAGACTACATCAGNCAAATCATTTACTATATTTTTTAGGATAAATTATTTACAAATAAATATATATGACTATTAGTATTTTCCTATTAGATTCATGATCACTTAACAAACTCTTGACTAATTAATATTAGTGCGACTTAATATATTTTCGTTTTTTATGCCTATAGTATACTTTGATTCCGTAAAATTAGGATATCAAAGAAAGAAATCATTCCAACTTCTGTATAGATCGATTTCTTAATTAGAGATAAAGTTTGAAGCTCCAGAGTTGGCTTTCAGCGTCCAATGTTAGGATACTCCAGCTAAAAATCAATCAGATTTGTAAGCATTTATGTCTGAAATACAGTTTTGACTTTGCAATCAAATGTATCCTTTCTTTCTGGAAAGTTAGAATATTCAAGAAAGGAGTGTGGGTCTCTGTGTTGATACCAGGCGGAATCTTGGTTTCACGCATATCCTCATTCATGAGTTCTTTTGGAAAAAAGATTAGAACTAGATGGCACAGATATCAAATGAAGAGATACATAGTCAGTTGAAAATAGATGGAAACTTATGTCAGAAAAAATACAAAGAAAAATATTTCAAAAATCTCGTTGTAGACTTCTCATTTAAGCAATCGATGTTAAGAGAAATCTTCTTGATGAAGGTTGATTACAATATGTATGGTAACAAACGATTGTTTAAAGAAAAAAATGTTTTACGCATGCTTGTCCTGCACATTTTTTCTGTACAGGCGTCTGTTCAATGACCTATTTCAAAAGTAGAAAAATTTATTATTCGACTCGAGTCATAAGTGTTGATTTATTCTATCTATTGACAAAAACATATATTAATGAATTGAATGTGCTTGATTTGATTTCCAATATCTTATCAACTAAGAGATACGAGTGACATGGATACATTAAAGATTCGATGAAGATGATGTGGTGAATGATGAAGAGAATTCACTAACCTCTCGTTTCATCCTTACTCATGCATATCAAAGAGTAGTGTTTCATTCTTGATTTGAACATCAAACTCTAATTTTTTGACATTTTATTGAATTTCTACTCTTTAGAAGCCTGTGAGATTTCACGTTGTCAAAATCACAGCAGGTATAATAAAATTAAACCTGATGCATGAGTGAATTGCCACTTTTTGCTACGATTGGCTTGAAAAAATGAAAGTTGGCCTTACCAATTTCTGAGGAGTGTATTTTCTTTATTTTCTATGCCTGTATTGTATGGCAAAAGTTTCCGTACACTTTATTAGATATTAAAGGAAATACACGCTGTAAACTTAAATATCTGCCTAATTCAATAGTAAAGTGGCTCTACTCGTTCAAAAGGCTGGAATCATTAATTAGATCTACATCGGAAATGAGTAGTCAGGATAGTACACAATTCATTCAGATTTGCTCACCGAACTCTGCTAAGTTAGACTATAACTGTAAAGAATATTTTTGAATGAGTTCGCTCGAATTATTTTCGGAAAAAACGTCACTCTACATTTTTTTGAGAAACTCCTGCTGTTTTTCCTTAGAAAAAAAACTGATCAGAGAGAAGTTTTTTTTGCCAATTTGATACAACAAGAGTCCTCTTTCTTCTCATTATGGTCTGTACGCCCCCAGCTCTATTTGACAGCCAGAGCTGGATTTCACAATGTGTCACTACACAAAAATATACAAGTGTCTGTAAAATAGTGTGGACGTTGGACGGAAAAAATAAGGAAAGATTAAAATTCAAATAAATTACATATTTTTATAGAGCGTCAAATGCCGTACAAACTGAAACATTTACATTGTTTTTCTCTTGTTTTAGTATATGGAAAAAAGTTCTCATAATTTTTCTTATGGATATATATTTATCAGCACTTAAGCAAATTCAACAAAGAAAAAGTGATTTTAAGGAGTTTTTAAATGTATATTTATTGTAGAAAAATAAAGGTTCTAACTTAAGTAGCAAGTGATATAAATGTGGAAATATCATTAAACGTTTTTCAGAAACTTTTTTTAATAATGTGTGATTTAAAAGTAATGGTACAAGATACCAGTCTCCATTTCTCTTGGATAAAAGGGTGCTAAAAGAAAACTTTTGTAAGCAAACCATAGAGCTTTTTCTGCTCTTTACGATCGTATATAACGTATTTTATAACACATTCATAAACGGAACGGTGCAATAGAAAAGAGAAGCACTCGTAAAAAAGAGAGTGTGAGTATTCCTTTTTACTTAGACGCACATCCTCCTAGATATGCTTACAATCTGTAAAAATATAAGTCACAGAAAAATTGGATATTCTATACATAGAGAGAAAAAAACTGTTCGGATTGATTAATTTATCATTCCTGGTAGCGTTTTGGCATGTTCTTAAATAAGAGCAGTACATTTTCAAAACTTTTTTGTTCCGTTTTCCTATGTCATCTATAAAAATACCGAATGCACCATAAAATAAGAAAAAAGTACAATTGATAGTGCCTTCAAATGCGATGAAATTAAAAAATATTTTCCTTTACGGAAATTCTTTTTGCCATTTTGCGCGCTATATATTGTTCTAAACTGACAATGAGCAAAAACAGCGTACAATAATTTTTTTAAAATTTCACCATAGATTTGTCCATAAAGCTTTTGTAGAGCTTTCGGTGACGGATCTTTCAAGAAGAAAATTAAAATGCTATCATTTTCGCGAATCGAGATGTATACAAAATAAAAAAAGTTTTCCAAAAATCTTTATTATGCTCGATATGACGGGAAATAGTATAATCATACAGATAATTTTTGTTGATTATGGAAAAATCATTTGAGAAAGTCATTAGAAGTTTCTTTTGTTAAATTTTGTAGAGCGTTTTGTGGCACATCTTATAAAGAAAACAATTAAGACTTTACCATTTTCCTAGCCCAAGATATGTGCAACATAAGAAAGTTTTGCAATAATTTTGGCGTATCTGATAAAAATGTCATTTCTATAGACACTTGTTATCTGATTTTTTTCTGAAATACAGAGGCAGTGGCACGAATCATTCGAGGTCTTTTATCCTACACTATAATCCCTATCTATGAACAAAATATAAGCTTGAACGGAAGTTATCAGTTGAATGGGTTTCTTCGTAAGTGAAAAGCAATATGTGACTATTTAACAGCTAATAATTAATTATTTTGTACTCATCCAATTAGTACTCGTCTAATTAATGCTAGTTAAGTACTTATTACTGATCACTCATTGGTTTCTCAATTAAGTGTCAGAATAAATAATTAGATGTTTATTCATCAACTGCATGAGTAACCATTCTGTGAGTACTAATTAGTCGATCGATAATTTGGTGAATAATCCACTTGGCACTTTAGCTTTGCTTTACAAATTAAAGCTAAAGTGCTACTTTAAAGTTCAACAGTTAAAGCTAAAGTAATACACTTTAGAGCTTCAACTTTAAGGAAATCAACCCGTCCTTCTGAAAAAAGAAACAGACCGTTTACGCCTATTGTAGAGTTACCTGCATCAACACTTGTAGTAAAACTATTGATTGAAAATGATTCTTTCACCGTTTTGTGAACTTGATGATCAGTTTCAATTCGAGAAATAAGTTCATCAAACTGAACAACAACAGCTTTTACCTATCAACAAGAAATCATAAAATGTAGTCGAAATCATTCAACTTAATTTTACTTTTGCGAATTTACAAGCCCATTGTTCATTAAGTTTTTTATCCATGCAGTACACATAAATTGACATAACTTGTGGAAGGTAGTGAACAGAAGGTACTATTTCTTTTCCGAATCGACCACTAACGATTATTACTAGTCGATCCTTTTCTGATCGTGTTTCAATATATTTCTGGCATTGTTCTTTATCTTGAAACTCCTCGAAATGATTAATAATAGAGGCCAATTTTTGTTCTGCATTTTGGATCTCTTCAGTGTTCGCATTAGCATCAAGCCAAATGATGCAGAATTTGTCAACACACATATCATTGGCATTTTTGTGAAGGTCTTCAGTTTCTAGAATAGAAGTTCCAGTATTAATGAAGAAGAATAAATAGAATAGAAACTTTGAATATTGACTAATTGATTTAGTTATCGAATGTATGCGTACTTTTGGCACTCAAAAACGAATGTTACATTGCCACATTTATTATTTTATTTTTTAGTATTCATAGCATTGTTTTTTTCTCTAATTTTGATGCAAAGACAAGAGAAGACTAAGATATTCGAATACGTCGAAGAAAATAAATTTCTTCTGACTCATTACTTTTATAGGAAAGATTATTGAACCAAGGTGTAAAAGTTTAGTATGGTATTTTGTTTTGTTTAGTCAACTAAGAAGGCTTTAAATCAGACGATATCATCTTACATTAAGTTCAGTACTGTCATTTGCAATTTTATAGATTGTTCATTTGAATCGATATCAGTCATAATCCTCGTCTTTACTCTAGAAAACTCTTACAGTAAACTTACGTTAGTTGAACCTATCAAATTAAGTCATGCATGCAATAAATGACTTTTCTTATGTGATTGACAAAGTTCTAATATTTCACAGAGTTGTATAAACTGACATTGGAAGACATAATAACTTCAGCTTTGCTATGAAAATATATGATGAGAGAACACCTAAAAAGTCTTACAAAGGATATCGAATATGAAATTTACTTATATAGTTGACTCATATAATACGATGCAACTAGATCTACGAGACCTTCAAGTTCTATAAAACTATTCGTTGTTTAGATCTGCGACAGTTGAAGCTCATAAGTTTACTTGAACTGTCAGAGATGTGATCAGTTCATGTTTCTTTAGAGCTGAACTAGGTCCAATTAGGTTTTTCAAAAGTTCCAACCGAACTGATTTCTGCTAGAGTTCCTTTCAAAAGAACTGTTGGAACAGTTCTCAAAATCAGAACTAATATAGAACTTCAGTAAGAATCTGAAGTTTAACAGTTATTCTACTGAAATCGATGTTCATAATTTGTATTCTAAGAATTTTTCCCAATTATATAAATTTATTATGATCAATGACCAGAAGTGACAAAATTCTTTGAGTGTATTATTCAAAATAAATATCTTTGGTAACAAGTATAGTGCAGATATTTAGCAACACAATAAGGTTGCACAGCGGAGAAATATCTAATGCTCAAATGAAAACAGAGCATAATCGCTATTCTGAATAGAGATTCTCGTGGTAACATTCCATTTCGTAAATTAGAATTTTTCACGTAGAGCTAAAACTCGAGTTATTTGAAAAAAGAATGACGAGGAAACGATAAAAAGAGAATGGGGCAAAATAAATGACAATCACAGCGTCTTTCTGAGTATTTGTGCATATTTTAGTTATTTTGAAACACAGTTTTTTTATAAGAAGATTCATCGTTCCATTCCTTAGGAAATTGTGTATTTCTATGAATGAAGATGCACTTTATCGTTTTTTTGATACAGAGCACAAACGATGACTGGAAAGCGTGCAACTTTGCCAATTTAGTCTTTTTTACAAAAATTTCATTATAAAAGTTTTTTATTATTCCATTAATATTATTAACTTGCTTCTTTTAATATTCCTGACATGAAAATTTTTATCTTAGATTGAATAATTTAGTTAATTTGTAAAATGATTGTTGGAAGGCCAACAAGAAGTGGCAGATCTCACATTCATACTAATATGAAATCTGAGTGCCAAAATTATTTAAAATTTCAATTTCTTAAAATTGTGAAAATTTCTATCGATTCGAAAATACCTAAAAATTTGAATTATTATAAACATAGTTATCTATTCTCTTGGGATGTGAGCATGGACGTGTCAGTTTTTTCTACAATAACATTCCATGTCAGTACCTTTCTCAAAATGTGCTTAATAAAAAGCTAGATATTAAAACCCACAAAGGTATCAGCGTTAACCAAAGAGCTGCGGAAGAATATCCTCTTCCGTTTTATAAATTTGACATTGGGTGTGACTGTGGCATTGTTACTTCCATTGCTCATACCTACGCTTACATCCACTCACATATTCTTTAAAAACAATGTTTCATTAGTTGAATCGAGAAAGATGCTTATAACTTCTTCTTGTATCTTCTCATTCTATTGCAGTACTTTGTTTTCCATTCATGGCTTTTAAGAAAGGAAATTTTGTAAAACGAAACTGTTGAAAATTCTAGTTTGAATTGATATTTTGGATTCAAATTCAATAGACCAGCACAACCTTAATTTCGTGATATGTCTTCGCTTTTTGTAATCAATTTTCATCGACAGTTAAAACGTTAATTGATCATTTTAATGCGTCTATTTCGAGCAAAACAGTTTCTCAACGAAGAATCCTACTGGAACTTTCATTATCAAAAAAATGATCTAAAGTTTCTTATATTAGGACATGAATTTTTTGACCAATATTTTTGTTCATCTCATTGTCTATAAAGTATATCAGCAAGCAATTTTGCTGCATCATATCTATAGATATAAATGGATAAAATGAAAGAGATTATTGTGTTCGTAAGGAAACAACATTTGATAATCAAACAACTATTTATAACGTTTTTCATTAACATACAAAGTTATGATATTTGGATGAATTTATGAAATATATACCATCTTCTTAGAAGGTATGGGTGTGATTTGAAAAATTTTACTTTGAATATTAATTTTCGTATTTTACATCGATTTCATACATGGGCACACCGTTTTTTTATACTTCTGTATTCTCATGAATCTTCTATTGAACCTCGTCGTCACATTTACTGTTTAATTGAACATACCTGAAAAGTTGGTATATTCATTAGTTTAACTAGAATTTCACGCTTGAACTTACAATTTAAAATCTAGCCATCAGAATTATTGAAAATAGAAAAAAAGGTATTTTTCGTTTGTGTACAAATCAACAAAGGTCATGACTGAATTTGAACTAACAGCATTTCTTTTCCGAAAGAAAATCCATGAAGCTATTTTACTTCATGACCATTGACAGTAAGTAGGGGGAGTAGTGTCTACTTCTTTTTACCCGAAATAGAACCAATATAGTTTCTACGACGATATTAGATGTGATACTCGGAATCAATTTTTAAATTTGTAGTTAAAAGCCTTTTAAAGGTAGCTAAACTGTTTTATAATACTGTTCCTGTCACCAGAACCATTTACAAAAATAAAAAAGAAAGTAAAAAAAAAACATTCTTCAAGAGTTAGATGATATCGTAAAATAACAATTCTTACTCTTACCACTGAATTAGAGGCATTGCACACCAGTGCATGCGCATTAGCAATAAGGTCAAGTCAGCTACTCCAACACTTTTTTAGAAAATAATATATATGTTATGCTTCTTTTCATCACTATGTATGTTAAATTTTGGTTTCCAGAATATTGTTTTCTGTATCTTTAAAGCTTTGTACAGTGAACAATCAGATTTCAGTTTTCCATCTGAATTCAGATTTGATACAAATTAATTGAAATTTTGAACTGAAATTTTTTTTTATCGTCGCAGCTAGATGCTGTACCGAAATGGTGACATGACAGCGGAACATACGGCTGATAAGCTCGTCAACAATCGAGTTTTTGCCATCTGAGCCTACTCATTTTTTAGTATTCCATATTTCATTTTAATTAAAATAGATGAAAAGTCATCTGGATATTGTTCAGCATGAAAAAAAGTGTGGTTGCAGGCACGGATCCGAGTGTGAGTGCGAATACGGTGAGTATGAGGATCAGACTAGATTTGGGAGATTGAAATGCTGCGCTATCTGTTCATGAGAATCGTTTCTTTTATTTATTCGCCACCTTTTCTTTCGCATTCAGTTAAGTTTAGTTTTCCTTTTTCTGTTTTTGTCATAGTTGAAGCTGTGATAATTGGTGATCGAGAAAAGAGACTGATATCAGTCGTCCAGTTCTTTTGAAATGAGCTGAATTCACTAAATGTCTTACTTTATTCCCTCCGGATTATGCAACTCTGCCATATCAGTAAACCAGAATGTAGCCGTCAAAAACTTAATGTTAGGAGAATACCAGCTGCTCCAACAAAGCAGACTGTGCTCAAAGAACTTGAAATTGTCATGTATTTATTTTTGAATCTAGTGATCAGATTATGATATATGAACACATACCATTGAATTGAATTTGTGTTATAAAACTAACAAATAACATGTATTTAGATGATGATAATGTTCTATGATGTTACTAGGCACATTTGAAATGCTTTTGTGATATTATTATCTCGATACTAAAGTTTCATAAATAGTATCACATACATGTATATGCAGTTATTGCTCCAAATGTGCTCATTGCGTACTTTGAAATGTTTTTTAATTGTAAATAACATGTGTACAGGTTTCTATGAATACTAGGATGGTATTGGTTTATGATATGCATGGCATATGATAAAATAAAAATTCCTAAATAAAACTTTTTACTGACTCGGTGACATTGCCTTCTTCGTTTCATTATCCACACATGTGGACATTATTTACGAACTAATTCAGGAAACTATGATCGGTGCTAAATGCTGCCCATGTATATATAGTTGGCAAACGAGTATTGCTTTGTTACAAATGAGGTTTTGTTTTGATAAAGGATGCTGGTTTCCCTATGAGCTGATTTATTGTGTAGCTGGTAAAAATGACTCAAAACACTTATAGTAAAAGAAAAATTTCCATGAGACATAGAAAGTCCTTGTCGGACGATAATAATATTCTATTGAAAAAAGAAAGGTTCTTCTTGTGGTAGGATGTAGCACTCCATGTTAGAGAACCGAACTTAGTATCTGCGAAACAAAAACGATGATGCTCTAATAAAAAAGTAAGGTATATTATAACATGGTTTAACATAAATATCGCGTGATTTCTATTCATTACTTAAGTCCTTCTCCTCACCCATGTACATTAAGTAAAATTCACGTTTTAGGGATCTTAGACAACCTTCGAAAACAATGCCTGTGCGCACATGGGTAAATAGGTTGATTAATATACATGATTTTTGCTGCTCTTTATTAATGGAAAGTAGTGATGAACGATGTCATGTAGGAATATTGCAATTTTTCTTTTTTCTCTTGATTTACCTGTCGAAGATGGATTGCAACATTGAGGAAGAATAACTGGTACTGGCTGTAAAAGTGGATGAGGTGGGCAAGTTTCTTTGAGTTGTATTATGCAAAGATCACCTTGTTTAAGACAGCCTGTCACTTGAAATTGAGTAGCAGCTAGAAGCAATGCTTCTTGTTCAATGGGATAATAAGAATGCTTCGAAATGTCTCTCGCTGTTTGACATTGTATGTTGAATATCGTTCTAGTGCCTGTTTCACCCAAAAAACTGTTTAGTTGCAAAACATCAATACATTTAGTGGTAGATGAGAAAGCCCACCAAACAATTGTAGCTCCTTTGGTGTAGCGTGCGCTCAAGTCCATTTTAATCCCTCTATAGGTTATTTCGCATAGTGGTGGAAGACGAAAGAGGGCATTGAGAAAGAGTCTGATGTATAGATACCATGGTCTCAATATTGTCTGACGATTTGGCGACCGCATGGTACTATTCAGGACAGCATAGAGAGATTCATCAGGTTGTTGCCATCCCATTGTGTAGAGCATGATAGAAGCCGATTCATCTGGTGTTAATGTATCAGGAGGATTTTGACATTTTTGTTTAGCCACGTAAGCATAACTTTGCACTTCTGGTATAATATCAACTAGTGGTTTCACTGCTTCTTCAAGTGAAACAAGAGGCATTTTCCCATAGCCACTAATGGGTGCAAAAAATTCAAGCGACTCCTTCACCATATCAGCAATACGTCCGAAGCATTGATCAGATACTTGAGTCTGTCCGATTGTATCCATTGTCAACAACTATCAACTAATCACTTTATGTAAATTCGAAATCTATAAAAATCAAGCATAATCAAGGAAACAACTTTTGATTATATTAGGCGGTCATTTTAGTTCTGTGCCTTCAACTTTTGTAACAGCAGCGTAGATTCGCACGTTTGTCACCAAATTAGGGTGTGGATGTGAGTGTATGTGCGTGTGGATGTGTGGGTTGAGTGTGTGGATGGATATGGATACCATTGCTGGGTGTAGGGTATAGGTAAGGGCGTCGGTGTGGGTGTAGCTGTGAGTTCAGGTGAATGTCGATACGACTGTGGATGTGAATGCTTTGTCAACAAAACTCACTTAAAACCCACCCACACACCCTTCTTTTGCTTTGCTAACACGTTTCTGTTCAGCTGGCAAGTTTTGAGGCCACGAAAGTGCATTGACTATTAGCTTGAAACTTTTCGTGGTGACTTTCACATATTGCCAACTCGTTCAAAATGTTTTCGGATACCCTTATGGACGAATGTGCTGTTTAGATTTTTGTTCGACTCTTTCGCATGGTGAGCGGTCCCAAAGTATTCACTACGGATGAAATACATACATCGATTGGTCGAAGCATTGTTCCTTCCTCAAGACACATTGATGAGCTACTCTAGACTTTCTTGTTTTCCTGTTGCCTATCTTTGTATGGCTCTATACATGTAGATGTTAGTCTCAAGTACCCCAGTGTGACATAATACGCTTAGTGGACGCGCAGTGAAAAACATGAGTGATCTACAGCTTTTTTGCTTTCATGGGGCACATGTTTACGGATCCCTATATCAGGTAAAATATGTTGCTTTAATTCTCATGATTTTATGTACTGCCTGAAGCTTTCAACTGGCATTTTTCGAAATAGCTTGTGGATTGCAACTTATCTACAATTACTATGGGTGGGGGTGTGTGGAATGTGGATGGATTTGGGTGTAGGTGTGTCTACGTTTGTGGAGTGTGGGCGTGAATGAAGTGAAGCCTCACACCGACATCCTCTAGACAGAGTGATTGAGAAACCGAATATGTTTATCGGACCATCACAAGAATTTCTACGTGAGTTCCAATTTGTTGCTGTCATTGTCATGATTTTCTGTAACACTTTAAACTTTTCGTTGACATCCTGCTAAATAACTGAGGATCACGACTCTTGTGCCGCTACTATCACCTACGTTTGTAAGAGCAGAATTTTTCGTTTGACTCTCAATGATCGTCATGCTGCTGAAAGTTTTCAGCTGTTATCCTGACAGATTTCTCTAATATTCGAAACAATTTGGCATCGTTTCTATGCATTGCTCTGTGATCTTGAGGTTTCCATCTTCGGCTTAACTAATTAGTGAAAGTATCGAAATTTAGTACACTGACTTCTTGATATAATTATGTGGTCTAAAGATTTTTGTTCTGAGTTTTGCTGAGTGTGGGTGTAATTATCCCCTTCACTTCATACTCATACCTCCTTGATCTCAATCGTTTCTAATATTCGAAGCATTTTGGGTGTGGGTGTAGATGGGATGTGTGTGGTGGGGTGGGGCGAGTGTCGGTAGATGCTGTGGTCTTCTCTTAATTCACATCCACACGAACACCCACATCGAAAACCATCCGTGTTTACACTAGTAGTGGCCATGTTGCTCAGCTTTCAATATTCGTTTTGTCTTGCTGTTGTGGAAATTTTCATGTATCCCGTTGTTGTTTTCGTGGCTTTTATGTTATGAAGTTTTTACTGTTGTTATTATATAAAGTGCTGTGATTGATTGCTCGCTTCGTGAAAGTGTGTATGAGTGGACTTCTCTTCAGCTCTGTGATTTTACAGGTCAATATGCTATTTAATAGCAAATAAAAGGATTGTTGTTGTACAAGGATTCGAGTGAGTATTCAAAAAGACGTCTTTCAAAAGCTATTCATCTCCATGGTGATGCAGTCATGGACAAAAAAAACTATCACCTGCTTTCTGTTGCTATTTCAACTAATTTGGGTGGAAAGGAGCAGAGTGGTTCGGCCATCAATCATCCTCTTTTGAAAATTATTTTTGCTAATAACTTACATATATCGCATTTATGCTTCTCTCTTCGACACTGTATACTACGCTTGACTTATGGGATAACTTCCATTGACTCTGAATAGTTTGATTCATTAATATGCTCCCAGTCGATTGACATTTGACAAAAAGCATCATGTAGCCTGAATAATCACAAATTGCCTTCGTTTCCAATGATTCATTTCCTTAAGATAGATAGAGCTAATCGAAAGTTGAGTGGACGTGGGGTGTGACTGTGAATGTAGGCATGGGTGTCGATGTGAATATGGGTGCGGGTACACATGCGGGCGTCAGTGGAAAAAAAAACTGATATTTTCTCTTTTTTCGCACCCACACTCACACTCACACCCACACCCACCCTTTCAGCTGTTACTCTGACAGATTGCTCTATGGACCTGAAGTTTTCACCATCGTCCCGAAAAATTGGTAGGAGGGTCGAAACCTTGCACATTAACTGCGGAGCACGACCATATAGCCCAAATGACGTTCCACATCACTGTGAGTGATGAAAGTTGTCCCTCTAATTCCGTTACATTAGTGAATAAAGCGAAGCTTTCCACCCCCACTGTTACGGGCTTTGCTGCGGTTGGAAGCTCTTCGTCATGATTGCCGCGTATCGATCTTTGACTGACAGGGTCTAATCGTCATCTGGGCATATGGGTATGCGACCAGAAGCTTTTCCGCTATTATTACACTTATACACATCCAAAGTTTACTATTGCGCTCGTATCCTTTTTATGCGTAGTCTCATTAAATTCACAGACGCGTTATATTAATTTTTGCTTTCTTATCTCCTTAAGAACTGAAATTGACGAATAGAGTGGGAGAAAAGAGGTAGACTATTCGTAGTATCTTGGCGCTAATTATATAACATTCAAAAGTTTCTTTTCATTTTCGAATCTTCCTAATAGTTCACTCACCACGATCAAGCAATTGAAGTTGAAATGTTCTTTGCAAATTTGCTAATATGTTGTTGTTGATAGGATTTGTTGCGTTCTACACCGTTAGCTTGTTTTTTTTTGAATGGTTCGTATTTTACTTTTGCAGCGTGTTAAACCGTTATCTTTCGTCGCTATCTGTGTTTACCTCTCTTTTTTTAATTCTTATCAAATAAGAACTTTATGAAAAGGACGATATATAGTAGCAATAAAGCATTCACCGAAAGAGATGACAACGAGTGACGACAAAGAAACAAAAAAAGACACTCACACTTGTTCAATGACATTCATTTCATATGGAATACATAGATTGGTATCTGTTTTTGTATGGTTTGAAATGGTTAGCATCGTTTAAAGATAGACAGTAACTAGCAAGAAAACATTTCAGTGCATCTCTATACTATAATTCGATTACTAATAGTTAACAGAGCATGACTTTTCTAAAAAAAAGTTCTTGCTTTTTATTTCATGTTGAAATAAAAGTTACATTATCATGAGCAGCAGACAATTTTTCTTTAAGATCATATAAAGATTGATAATTTTCAGTATAATTCATTTTTCAATTAAAACGGATATTTTAAAAGATTTACCGCTTTCTCTTATTTCTCAATAGAAAAATCGAGGGAAAAAACGAGTATATGCGAGGTTTTCTTGAATGTTTCATTTGATAATATCTGATAATCAACAAATGCTGTTTCAAATGAAATCAAAATTAAAAGAAATCTCCGACATGTTTTTTATAAATCAAACGAATACACGCAGATATTTTAAATATAAAATTGAACATGGTCAGAGTATGAGAGTAACTTTATATACATATGCACATTTTAAGATCTGTTTAAGAATAAAACATCGATTAGAATTTATTGCAATTAGAAAAAACACAAGTATTCAGCATCAGCACGTTGTCTTGTACAATTTGTTTTAATGAAACTGTTTGCAATATCTCAGGTGAAGAAAAAAAGATACAGTGACAACAAAGTTTTATTCTCTTTTACCTACGGACTATGTCAATACGTACTATCTATATCTTGATAAGAATGCAAATTATAAAGCATAAATAAAAAATATTTAGCCTTGTTATAGGAGAAATGAAAAATGGAATGAGACTAAAAAAATGAATATTTTATTCTATCTGTTTATTTTTGTTTTTTTTTCCAATATCAAACACGAATAAATTTCTTCATTGATCTTCTATGAATAACTTCAAAGTTATATGAAAATACAAAACAAAATTTATCGATTATGTCTTTATGTTCATTACAAAAGGATAAATGACTATGTATGACAAAGCATACGTTCTATAACTCATCTTACACCTATGCTATGATTTTGATTTTTAATACGATCATATAGAAGAATAAAAAACGGAGTTAGTGATTTTTTTATTTACGGGGTATGAGGTGTGGATGGTTGAAATTTTACTTTTATCTGTAATATACATTTCAAATACTTTTTTTTTCAAAACTTAACGATCAAAACAAAAAAGCAATTAAACGAATTTCTAAAGTTTCGTAAAGCCATTTCTACTTTTCGAATTTCTGCGACTTTCGTAATTACCAAACATTTCGAAATTTTCAAACAGGGTATGGGTGTGAGTAGTATAGATATTTCATTCCTCACCCAGACCCACATTCTCCATTGGATCGGTTGTACTCAGAACAAGACTAACTCAGTATCTTGAAAAAGAAAGATATTCGTGCATAATGTAGCTGCATGAAAGATCTACAAAGTTCTTCGTTGCAAGCCAGCTCTGAGTTGAGTCTCAGTCGCGGTTTCCCAATACCGAGACTAGTTCTGTT
Organism: Rotaria sp. Silwood2; assembly: GCA_905329745.1. NCBI lineage: Eukaryota > Metazoa > Rotifera > Eurotatoria > Philodinida > Philodinidae > Rotaria > Rotaria sp. Silwood2. The sequence continues at coordinate 59,490 of CAJNSZ010000343.1, read as the reverse complement.
GATTTCAGGTTGTAGTAGTGTCTCTTGTTTTGCTACTTGATCTTTAGTCAGTAATTCTCTTACTGTAAAAAGGAAGAGGAAGGTACAGATGATTGAAATAGCTAAAAGTCTACTTAAATAACACTTCAATCATCTGCCTAGATCGATATTGTATGTCTTAAAGGCACCATCATTCAGTAACATAGATATAATTTCAGTTGAAAGACACCAATTTGATTCTCATACTGCTATGGCATGTGATCATCAGTCATCTGCACACGCAATCACAATTCTAAGAAAACGAAATGTTCTGCCATTTTTTGTGCGAAGAAGATCAATATATCAAACTGTGCATGTGTTATTCTAGATTTTTCTCACAAATGAAGCATTGTAATACCTCCCTGGATTGTGATTGATAATTTAATAGTCAATACTCAAAATAGTTGCTATGTAACAATATGTTAAGAATTTTTTTCGACTTTTATTAGAAACTACTCATTCCAATATAGTACAGGACAAAAAGTAGATTCATAACAGTGTAGTTGATCAAGTGCAAATCACGCAGAAGCTTCGGAAAGAAATCCAACAACAAAAAGCATAATTAAAGAGCAGCAACTTCATCAACCTGAGTCTCTTCTGTTTCTTTCTTCTCGTGTTCTTCGAATTTTTTCCATGAATATTCTTTGATTATGTCAATTGAGTTTACATGCCAGTGACGACATCATAGATTTGGGTTCCATAGATTTTTGAATATGTCATCATGGGTCGATCCCTCGTCGCCCAAATTATAGCCCCCTGATCGGCAACTCTCTCGCCGTCGATCCATTCACCTTTAAATTTGTTGCCATTTTCAAAGTAATAAGAACCTTCTCCGTGCATTTTACTAGCTTTGAAACCTCCCAGCAGATATTTCAGAATCTCATAAGCTAAATTCAACCAAAGGGCTAGATATTATAAACTAATTGACACTAAATTTATGAACAGCTCGCCTCAAATCGATCACCATTAACAAAACTAAAGATACCTTGACCTTCCTGTTGATTATTGATCCAACCGCCAATGTAAGTGTCACCATTTGCAAAAGAGTATGTGCCTTGCCCATGCATCTGATCGTTGTAAAATTCTCCTTCATATTTGTGGTTGGCCCAAGCACTGGTAGGTCCCCAGATAAAAATGCCCTGGCCTAATTTCTTGTCTTCGAACCAATCGCCCGTGTACTTGTCGCCGTTTGCATAAGTATACGAACCTTTACCATGTCGCTGACCGTTTTGATATTGTCCCTCGTATTGATCCCCACTGGTCCAGATGAAGACCCCTTCACCTGTCGCTACGTCTTCAACCCAATCGCCAGTATATGTGTAACCATTCGCATAATTCATCTTACCTTTACCGTGCTTCTTACCATCTTTCCATTCTCCTTCAAAGCTATTCCTCAATGTTGTGTACTACTTGTTGACTTGTAAATCAGGCGCATAATCTCAACATACGCTGGCGTAATATTTGGATCCCTAGATCATACCTATTCCCAATTTCATCGACATGTACATGAATAATTGATGGGCGACAAGTGATCATTGCTTGACTTATGCCAGCTATCAATGAAAACATGCTCTGCATCGCCTGGGACAACGGTGTAGTACTGTTTGATAATACAAAACTAGCCAATGGCTTTGCAGTAGGAGTGAAAAGAAATAGTGCTAATATCAGTATGATAAAGTGCATCAATAATAAGAGTGACCATTTGTTGTACCGCTGTGATAATAAAATGCTGACTAAGCTATTTGTTTTGACAGGAAGCGATGTTTTTCGTTCACTTTCATCAGTTATCTCTTGCAAATACGTAAGATCTTGAATATTTTTCATGAAACGTAGTCGAGTACCTGGACAAAGAATAATCTCATGTTGATCTGGAAAATTCGAATAGTTCGATATATCCTTTCCCGTTGTTGTTTTAATCACTAGTAATCTTGAATTTATTCCAATAAAATCTTTAATAACATCACTCGACGATGAACATGAAGTAATATTCCACCAGATAAATTCATTATTTTTTTCTAGTTCCTTGATCGTATCTTCTTGAATACTTCGCCACACATTTATTTGAGCATTGGGCAATTTATTTAAAGCAGTATAAAATAATTTCAGATAAGGAAGCCATGACTTCGAAACTGACTGCTCTTCTAAACGAAGATCTCTATTAATCATTTGATAGAGAGTACTACTGTTCCATTCTATCGTATAGAGAAAAATAGCAGCTGATTCATCTTGTGTGAGACCGTGTTCGCAAGGGAAATGGCACTTGTCTTTGGCTAATAGAATTATTTGATCTAATCGATCAATTCGAGCCGCAATCGGCTCTAAACATTGTTCAAGAGTTAAAAGTTCATATGTTATATAGTCACTGACCGATGGAAATAGTTTTGAATGATATTCATTATCAACAAAGCGAAAAATTTTAGCAACACCCGCAGATTGTGCTAAATGAATTGCCATTTGAAATGAGCCACAAGTATAAGATTGGTTGTCGTTGTTGCTCGTAGCAAGTGTGTGGCAAGTGTTCCTTGCATTTTTCTTTTCTTTATTCCATTTGCGTTTCACTTTTTACAACAAAAGATGCATTATATGTATGAGAAGTGTTTACACATTACAAAAAGCTGAGCTGTACAACGAGAAACAATTTTGTGACATAATAATGTTGATGTAACTGGCAATGAAGCATGGTTTCTAGTCTGCAGAAGTAATAATATAAATGTCAGATTTGTCAGTTCTCTGATAGACGAGGATCTAAGCGTATGAGTGCTTTTGAACTACTGCGAAAACTAATACAGAATAGTAGTTAAATTATGTTCATCGAATTGTACACAATTTCATACCTATATGTTGTGATTAAAAGTGAAATTTGGAACAAAACTAGACCGACTTATAAAAATGAATTCTCTGCTATCAAGTCCAAGTCAGTGACAACGTTTCTTCTTAGTAATGTGAAACTTTGCATTTTTTCCGAAATTGATAATTTGTTCACTTAAAATCGAATATTGTGCTAGACATATCTTTTTTTTCTCAATGGTTGAACAAGATTAAAAAGACTCCCTAATCGTTTTGAAAAGTATAATTACTTAGTGATTGCATCTGACTTTCATTAAGATTTATTGATGAACGTAATGCAAAATATAAAGAAGACATCTATTTTTCTATCAAAGATTAATTCACAGTAGAGCTCGTTAGGTCCACAATTTTCTAGTCGACGATCATCCTGAAGATACGAGATACTTTTCTGTATTCGGTGACTATAAAATGTACTTAATGGACAATAAATTATGTTGCCTATTTATTTTTGATGATAATAACATTTGGTTTTCTTAGTACGTTTTGTTAAAAAGAATTTCAATCAAAATTATTAAAATCACTTTCACTTTTGATTATATCAATCAGATAATTAATCGCTTGTGATTAACAATCATAAGATGAACGAACAATAGATGAAATTTATTAGAAAACTTATGCAATATATGAATGATCGCATCTGTGGACAAATATGATTGGATAAAGTTGTTTTTTTTTTGTTCATAATATTAGTTAAAGGTTTAACCCTTTCACGGCGATGTGACCCACCGGTGGGTCACACTATAGGCTGATCCAAAGTCTCACTTATCGCAGAAAAAATTGAATATCTCTGCCATAGTTTGATGAAAGGGGCTGATTTTTTTACTGATGATAGAGGATTGTTCATAGCACATATTGATAAGAGAAACGTCGATAAAAGTTGTATTGAAGTATTACACTTGCTACAAATAAAACAATGAAATCTTTCACGAATTATGAGAAAGCAATATTGATGTCGTCGCGAATGGATTAATATTATATGGAACTTTGATCAAAATCATTATTCTTTTACTTAAAACCTCAATAGATCTTCGAAGAATTTCTTATATTTAAATACCTATTTAAAATGTCATATCTAATTAATAAGATCTAATTCAGGAGCTAAAAACAAAAATCAGGAAATTCCTATAACTATTAAAACAAATCATTCAGATGTTCAATTTCAACAATAAAATGTACTTCATATAAATGATGATTAAATTGATATATTTTCTTTCTAGATGTCTACTGTAAAAAGTGTTCGTCCATCAACAGCATCAATTTGTTTTCATGTACATTGTGTTAAACCTGCTAGTAGTGTTTAATGTGCTCATTGTCCATTAATATTTTGTTTATGACATCTTGTTGAATATCAAATATCTATTGATAATGAACATAAATATTTGATATCTGCTATTGAAAATTGTCGAACATGTTTGAAAACACTTCAATTTAATGATAATCGTTCTGAATTATTTCAATAATTAAATCAATGGCAAAAACCCATGATTGAAAATGTTGAAATACTGAAAAAAGAAATTAATTTAACTTATAAACAATACGACTAAGAATTCAATAGAATAAAGAAAAATCTGTTAAATAGTGATAACGACGATGAAAAGAATTTAAAAAAGGTTAGATCAATAAATAACTAACTTGATTAGAATATAGATTTTTTCCCTTATAAATTTTCAATAATTTAAAATAATCTTTAAACGTACTTGAATCGTCTCTTTTGAAATTAATTATCTCAAAATGAAATTCAACTATTCAACTTATGAACCTAATTTTAATGGGGGGCGTGAGTGTTAGTAGTAGCGGCGCCAGAATTTTTCGTCAGCGTGAACTGAGCCCATCCCACACCACATTTTCATCAAGAAGTGAGCAATTATCTTAAATCAGATGGTATCACAATAATATCTCATCTGCCTAATTCTCCGGATCATGCACTATGTGAGTTTTGGTTATTCGAACTGATTAAGCAAAATCTGAGCAATCAAAACGATTTTGAATCATTACATCGTACTGTAACCAACTTCATGAATTCTTTGAATAAAGAAGAATATAAGAAAACCTTTGATAAATAAATTCAACGAATGCAATTGTCTGTGGATAACGGAGGCGAATATTTTGAACATTTGATAAGATAAAAATTTGTTGAATTTGTTTTTGTATTTTTTTTTTATTCTATTGTCCCTTCTTTTGTATACTTTTATATATGTGAAGAGTTAGCATTAAAAGAGACAAGAGAAAAAGACTAAAGAAAAGGGAGGAAAAGAACAAAGAGAAGATCAAGACGAGAGTGCACATAGAAGACAATATGAGTAATTTTATCCTTACATATCATAGCTAAACAAATTTCATAGGAATTTTATTATTATGATATTAGGTGAAGAATGATCATAAAGCACAGAAAGATAGATCATCGTTTTTTCTATCACTCCATATAGAAAGAAAGGTTTCTTAAATATACTATTTGGTATTAAAGTGTCACTCTCACTATTTTTGAACTGCTCCAAGTATTATAACAAACGCATCTTTTACAAGTTCAGATTTACAGCAAATATAAATTTTCTTTCAAAGAATTTGATTATTGTTCTATTGAGACATGTATGAATTTCTATTTCTATCGGTATCTATACTTACTCAATTATTTACAGTTGAAATATTTACTCTTGTTTTAATTTTGCGATTATCCTTAAATTTTCGCATAGATTAATATTCATAAATGTTTTTATTCATATTACAAATTTCATTTGGTTTTTATTAAACTATTTAAAATTGAGAGCGTTTTATAAAATCCTAGTGACATATGCTGCATTCAAAAGATTCAGATTCAATCAAAATTATTCAAAAGAGTTCATTGTTATCGAAAATTTTCTCGTGTTGAAGAAAATAGAAGTTGATGCTAATTTTGAACTATTATCTTATTTTTATTAGAATGAGATTCGTATAGTCTTTAGCCTCTATAAGAGTCTATACGATGTCATATGTGCAAATATTAAAGGTTTGAAATTGAGTTCGATTGAAGTATGAATTTTGACGTGTACGACATTCTATACACTCTTATTCACTATTATAAATTGTATAAAAAAATCTTATTCTGATACAAAATCTACTAGATTCGAAAAGGCACATTCACACTCTATTCCGGTCTATAATGAATATTGATTTTATAATAATGTTTTATAGATTAAAATATGATAATTAATAAATTATGCAATAGACAGTAAATGTACAACAATACTAACTACCAATAAGTATTGTTTATGCTAATAAAATATTATTAGAGATTTTTATGTCGATTTAAGAAAAATTGTATTCAACATATCATATCAAACTATCTATTTTTATATAAAATTCTAACGTAGAGTTTCTACTAGAATATTCTTTATCCGTTTTTATTCCATATGAAAATCGAAGGAAACACTTATCTTATGATTGTCGATATTTATAATGAAGTTATTCTATTTTATCTTTATTATTTAGTTGGAAAGGGAATTTTTATCAATCTATTAAATAATTGAATAAGTATAGATATCGATAGAAATAGAAATTCATACTTGTCTCAATAGAACAATAATCAAATTCTTTGAAAGAAAATTGATATTTGCTGTAATCTGTACTTGTAAAAGATGCGTTTGTTATAATACTTGGGGTAGTCCAAAAATAGTGAAAGTGACACTTTAATACCAAATAGTAAGTTTA
>CAJNSZ010000343.1:0-52841 GCA_905329745.1 Rotaria sp. Silwood2 | reverse complement strand
TAGGTACAACATAAGAAAGCGTGGCAAGAATTTTGGCACATTTAATAATAATGCCATTTCTATAGAAACTTATTATCTGTGTATTTCTGAAATGCAGAGGCAATGGCATGAACCGTTCTAGGGTTTACCCTACACGATAAGCCCTATCTATGAGCAAAATATCAGCTTGAACGAAAGTTATCAGTTGGATGGGTTTCCTCGTAAGTGAAAAGCAATATGTGACTGTTAAACAGCTAATAATTAATTATTTCGTACTCATCCATTTAATACTCACTTAATTATTACTTCATTAATAAGTACTCATCCAATTAGTACTCATCTAATTGATGCTAGTTAGGTAAGTACTACTAGTTGATTACTTATTGGTTTCTCAACTATGTGGCAGAATAATAATTAGATAATTATTCTTTGACTGAGTAGTCATTCTGTGAGTACAATTAGTCGAGCGCTAATTTGGTGGATAATTCAGTTGGCACTTTAGCTTTGCTTTAAGAGTTAAAGTTGAAGTGCTACTTCAAAGTTTAAGAATGAAAGCTAAAGTAACACACTTTAGAGTTTCAACTTTAAGAAAATCAAAGTTGAAGTAGATAGGCGTGGTTTGTGAATGTTGATTTCAGTTTGGTTAGTGACAATGAAAACACTCACACCCACTCTTGTGAAAAAAGAAATCGACCGTTTATACCTATTATTGAATTACCTGCGTCATCTTTTTTAGTAAAACTATTGATTGACAATGATTCTTCCCGCGTTTTGCGAATTTGATGATCAGTTTCAATTCGAGAAATAAGGTCATCAAGCTGAGCAACAACAGCTTTTACCTATCAATGAGTAATCATAAAATGCAATCGAAATCATTCATCTTAATTTTACTTTTGCAAATTTGCAAGCCCATTGTTCGTTACGTTGTTTATCCATGCAGTACACATAAATTGACATAACTTGTCGAAGATTGTGAACAGAAGGTAGTAGTTCTTTTCCCAATTGGCCACTAACAATTATTACTAGTCGATCTTTTTTTGATCGTTCTTCAATATATTTCTGACATTGTGCTCTATCTTGGAACTTCTTGAAATGCTTAATAAGTGAGGCCAATTTTTGCTCTGCATTTCGGCGTTCATCCGTGTTCACATTAGGATCAAGCCAAATGATGCAGGAGATGTCATAACGTGTATCGTCGAGATTTGTGTGAAAGTCTTTAGGTGCTAGAATAGAAGTGCTAATGTTCATGACGAAGAATAAATAGAATAGATATTTTGAATGTTGACCATTCGATTTAGTTATTGAATGTATGAGTGCTTTTGGCACTCAAAAATGAATGTTACACTCTCACTTTTATTATTTTATTTATTAGTATTCATAGTATTGTTTTTTCCTCTAATTTTGATGCAAAGAGAAGAATAAGATGTTCGATTTTTTTCTGACTTATTACTTTTGTAGGAAAAATTATCGAATCGAGATGTAAAACTTTAGCATGGTATTTTGTTTTGTTTAGTCAACTAAGAAGTTTTTAAATCAGACTATATCATCTTACACTAAGTTCGATACTGTCGTTTGCAATTGTGTAAATTGCTCATTTGAATCGATATGGGTCATAATCTTCGTCTTTACTTTAGAAAATTCCTACAGTAAACTTAGTTGAATGTACCAAATTGAGTTATATATTTCAAAAATGCTGTTTTTTATCTGATTGAAAAAGTTCTAATATTTCACTGAGCTGTATACACTGACACTGGAAGACATAATAATTTCAGCTTTGCTATGAAAATTTATGATGAGAGAAAACCTAAAAAGTCTTACAAACGATATCTCAAGTGCTTTTTGGTTTCTAAGAATCGAATATGAAATTTATTTACATAGTTGACTCAAATAATACGATACAACTAGATACGAGAGTTCCCAGTTCTATGAAACTATTCTTTTTTTAGCTCTGCAAGAGTTGAATTAACAAGTCCAGGTAAACTGCCAGAGATGTGATCGGTTCATGTTTCTTTTGAACCAAACCAGATCCGTTTAGGTTTTTTAAAAGTTTCAATCGAACCGATTTCGGTTTGGTTCAATATGGTTTGATCTAGAACCAAGTCAACGCCATCTCTGTGAACTGCTTCACAGAACTTTTAAAATCGATCAGTTTCTTTCAAAAGAACTGTTGGAACAGTTCTCAAGATTAGAACTAATATAGAACTCTAGTAAGATTCTGGAGATTAACAGCCATTCTACTAAGACCAATGTGTATAATTTGTATTCTAAGAATTTTCCCAACTTATTTAAATTTACCATGATCAATGACTGGAAATGACAACACAATTNTAAATATCGATGGTCAAAAATACAGGGCACATATTTAATAACACAAAAAGGTTGCATGGCAGAGAAATATCTAATCCTCAAATGAAAACGTTGCGTAATCGCTACTTTGAATAGAGATGCTTGCGATAATATTTCGTGTCGTAAACTATAACTTTTCACGTAGAGCTATAACTCGAGTTATTTGAAAGAAGAATGACGAGAAAACAATAAAAATGGTGCGGCAAAATAAATGACAATCACAGCATTTTTCTGATTATGTATGCATGTTTTAGTTATTTTGAAACAAAGTTTTCTCATAAGAAGATTCATCATTCAATTCTCTGGGAAATTGTGTATTTCTATGAATGAAGCCTTACTTTATCGTTTTTTTATATAGAATAGAAACGATGATTGAAAAATGTACAACCTTGCCAATTTAGACTTTTTTACGAAAATTTCATTGTAAAAGTTTTTAATTATTCCAGTAATATTATTAACTTTCTTCGTTTAATATTTCTGATTTGAAAATTTTTCTAATTACGAAATCTAAGTGTCAAAATCATTTCTGAGCAAAAACAATTTCTCGACGGAAAATTCTACTTGAACTTTCATTATCGTAAAAATGATCTAAAGTCTCTTATATCAAAATATGAATGTTTCGCCCGATAGTTTTAATCATCTCATCGTTTATAAAGCATATACACATACAGTTTTTCTGTACTGCTCTGCTTTTTTGTCTTGGTTAATAGATTGATCATATCTGTAGATATAAATGAACAGAATTAAAAAGATTCTTTTGTTCTTAAGGAAAGAACTTTTGATAATCAAACGACTATTTATAAAGTTTCTCATTAACATACAAAGTTATGATATTTGGATGGATCTCCAAAATATATGCCATCTTCTTAGAAATAAACTTGGTTTTTAGTTTTCAGAATCAAGTTCATATGAAAACAATGTGATAAACATCATAGACGAATACAAAATAAACTTATCCAATAAAAAACTGACTAACTATGAGAAATACGAAATATATGTATGAGAAAAAGTACCTATGATGTATTGTAGCATGATAATCTTCTAAAACGAGTTTCGACTAGGGGTGTTACTTTAACTTTAAAAACACTTTAAGAAAGTATAAAGTTTAAAGTAATACTTTACACTTTAACTCTTAAAGTTTAAAGTGGTACTTTAAACTTTAACTTTTAAAGTTTAAAGTATTACTTTAAATTTTAAAAGTTAAAGTTAAAGTTTAAAGTACGACTTTAAACTTTAACTTTTAAAGTTTAAAGTATCACTTTAAACTTTAACTTANATTTCGTGTCTTTGGAGTGTACTGTTCATCCCTAAGAGTGTACGAATGATTTAAAGATAGACACTGTCCATCAGCGAATGACTGAGAAAAAAAATAAGAGAAATAAATAGAAACCAGAAGATGATTGATTGTGAAAATCTCTCTTGCATAAACTATGACGTCACTACAGTCAGTAGCTGCGGATGTGGGATGAAGGCAGGTGCCTACATGTGTTTAGATATATTCGTTACTTACATCCACCCCTGCAACTACATTGGCACCAATGAGGATACCCACACATGCACTCATATCGTCATTGTCTGATTAACGTTTCTGTGGATACTAATTTGTCAACCTCTAGCTTGGAGAACAATTCAGTCGACACTTTAGCTTTGTTTTAAAAGTTAAAGTTGAAGTTCTACTTTAAATTCTACTAGTTAAAACTGAAATCGATAGGCGTGGTTATGGGTGTTGATGTTGGTTTAACTAGTGATAATGAAAACACTCACATCTACCCTTGTGAAAAAAAGAAACTGATTGTACACGCATGTCTTTGAGTTACCTGTGTCAGCATGTGCAGTAACAGTAGTTGTTGGCAATGGTCCCTTCATCGTTTTTTGAATGTTATGATCAGTTGTAATGCGAGAAATAAGCTCATCAAGCTGAACGACAACACCTTTTACCTATTTGTATAGAATTATAGAATGCAATTGAAATCATCAAATTTATTTTACCTTGACAAATCTGCAAGCCCATTGTTCATTAATTTCTTTATTCATGCAATACACATAAATTGATATAACTTGTTGAAGATTGTGAATAGAAGGTACTATTTCTTTTCCCAATTGGCCACTAACAATTATAACTAGTCGATCTTTTTCTGATCGTTTCTCAATATATTTCTGGCATTGTCCTTTATCTTGAAACTTCTCGAAATGATTAATAATAGAGGTCAACTTTTGTTCTGCATTTCGGGTCTCATTAGTGTTCACATTAGCATCAAGCCAAATAATACAGGATATGTCAAGATGCATATCATCGGCGTTTTTGTGAGAGTCTTCAATTGCTAGAATAGAAGTGTCAGTGTTAATGAAGGAGAATAAATAGAATAGAAACTCTGAATACTGACTATTTGATTTAGTTATCGAATGTACGAGTAGTTTTGACACTCAACAACGAATGTTACACATTCAGTTTTATTATTTTATTTATTAGTATTCATTGTATATTTTTTTTAAATTTTGATGCAAAGAGAAGAGAAGAATAAGATGTTCGAATACGTTGAAGAAAATAAATGTCTTCTGACTTATTACTTTTGTAGAAAAGATTATTGAACCAATGTGTACAACTTTACCATGATATTTTGTTGTGTTTAGTCAACTAAGAAGGTTTTAAATCAGACTTTATTATCTTACACTCAGTTCGGTACTGTCATTTGTAATTGTGTAGATTGTTCACTTGAAAATCGGTATTCATGATAGTCCTCGTCTTTATTTAAAAAAAATTCCTACAGTAAACTTAGTTGAACTTATCAAATTAAACTATACATTCAAAAAATGTTTTTTTTTTATCTGATTGAAAAGTTCTAATATTTCACAGAGTTGTATAAACTGCCATTGGAAGGCATAATAACTTCAAGTTTGCTATGGAAACTTATGATGAGAGACACATAAAAAGTTTTACAAGGGATATCTGAAGAAGTTTTTGGATTCTAAGAATCGAATATGAAATTTATTTATATAGTGGACTCATATAATACGATGTGACTAGACCTACGACAGCTTCAAGTCCTATGGAACTATTCTGTTTTTTAGATCTGTGACAGTTGAAGGTCATAAATTCAGGTGAACTGCCAAAGATGCGATCAGTTCATATTTCTGCAGAACCGAACCGATTTCGATTGGAGTTTCTTCCAAAGGAACCGTTGGAACAGTCCTCAAGATTAGAACTAATATAGAACTTTAGTAAGATTCTGGAGTTTAACAGCCATTCTACTAAGACCAATGTGTATAATTTGTATTCTAAGAATTTTCCCAACTTATTTAAATTTACCATGATCAATGACTGGAAATGACAACACAATTTTAATTATTAATATACGCGTAGAAAAGACGACGAAATGGCAAAATTGTTTCAATGCATTATTCAGAATAAAAATTTTGGTAAAAAGTGCAAGGTAGATATTTAACAGCACAGTACGGTTACATGCCGGAGAAATATCTAATCCTCAAATGAAAACATAGCATAATTGCTACTCTGAGTAGAGATTCTTATGGTAATATTTCATGTCGTAAAACACGTATAGCTATAATTCGAGTTATTTGGAAGAAGTATGATGAGAAAACGATAAAAAGAGTGGGGTAAAATACATGACAATCGCAGTGTTTTTCTGAGTATCTATGCATGTTTTAGTCATTTCGAAACAAATTTTTCTAATAAGATGGTTCATCATTCAATTTCGTAGGAAATTGTGTATTTCTATGAATGACAATGTACTTTGCCGTTTTTTGATATAGAGCACAAATGATGACTAAAGAACGTACAGCTTTGTCAAATTAGTCTTTCTAACGAAAATTTCATTATAAAAATTGTAAAGTATTTCATCTTTTAATACTCCGGACTTGAAAATTTTATTTCATATTGAATTATTTAACTAATTTATAAATTGATTGTTGGAAGACCAACAAGAAGTGGCAGATCTCACATTCGTATTAATTATCAAATCTGAGTGTCAAAATTATTTAAAATTTCTATTGACAATTAAACTGTTAATTAATCATTTCAATGCATCGATTCTGAGCAAAAACAGCTTCTCAACAGAAAATTCTACTCAAATTTTCATTACTGAAAAAAAAGATCTAAAACTTCTTATATTAGAATATGAATTTTTCGCCCGATAGTTTTGATCATAGCATCGTTTATAAAGCATATACATATACAGTTTTTCTGCACTGCTGTTTTTTTGTCTTGGTTGAGAGATTGATCATCTCTATAGATATAAATGGATAGAGTCAAAAAGATTCTTTTGTTCTGGAGGAAAGAACTTTTGATAATCAAACGACTATTGGTAAAGTTTCTCATTAACATATAAAGTTATGATATTTGAAAGGATCTCCGAAATATATGTCATCTTCTTAATATTAACCTATCCAATAAAAAGAACTGAATAACCATGGGAAACAATATCAATGATGTATTGTAGCATGGTGATGTCCCAAAATGAATTTTGACTATTCATTTGAGAACTTTTCAACTTGAATCGATTTAATCCAAAGAAAACATTACGTGATTTAATTTTTTAGCTCTTGTCTCAAAAGAAACTTGATTGAGTGCTTATTAAAATTTCAACAATGCAAGTCTTCTATGATATTGTTTTAAATAAAATAATAGACTCTATTTTACTAACATTTACTTGAAAATCAATAATTCACATTTATTTCAATAGAAATCCATTCTTCGATTTTCTTGAAGGACGACAATCAGACAAATAATCGAAAATTATATTAAATCATCATCTCGCTACAATACATTGTAGTGATATTGTAGCTCATGTGTATGTATCATAATTTTGATGATTACTCAATAGTTATTGGAGAAGTTTATATCTGTCGTCGTTTGGGATACATGTCAGACTATCTTCAGATAAACTTGTCGATAGAAGCCAAAATACAAGACTGCTCCTTAGAAAATGTTTTTTGAAACTCAGAGATTTACGTTAATTCGGTTTATTTTTAAGCTTTTTTCATTTTATCTTGTTATTGACATGTATCTATGATGAATCTACTGAATATTATTTCTATAAAATACAGCAATCGTTGGCTCTTCATCTACAAAAGATTTTTATTAGATAACTCGTAATAGAAGACTCTTGCAGAAAAATTCTAAACTAGGCCCCATTAAATAGCGGGTAGTTTTCTTTATTGAAAATAAGGTTTACGAAAGTGGAAAGTCTTTTTTTTAATCAAATGTTTGATTTATATTATTCAAATACAATGCTATATCGAAAATATGTAGATTCGAAACGTGTATGTCTTTATACATAAATATGAAAAATCAAAAAAAGATGGATGCTTTTTGTTTTAGTTTGAGCGAATAATGTTCCCTTTAACATATTTTTTGCATGTGTTAGAAGAGAACGGACTAAGAACTGTGAGTAGTGTGTGGGTATGGGTGTGGTTTGAAAAATTTTACTTTAAATATTAATTTTCGACTTTTGCATCGGGTTTCTTACATGGGCAAATCGTTCTTTTTAATTGACTTAACTAGAATTTCATGCTTTAACTTACAATTTAAAATCCAGTGATCAGAATTATTGAAAATAGAAAAAACGGTATTTTTCGTTTGTGTACAAATCAACAAAGGTCACGATTAGATTTGAACCAACAGCGTTTCTTTTCCGAAAGAAAATGTATGAAGCTATTTACTTTGTGATCGTTGACGATAAGTGAAGTATTGTTTATTTCTTTTTACCGTGGATAGATTCAATGTAGTTTCTATGACGATATTAGATGTGATGCTCGGAATCAATTTTTAATTTGTAGGTAAAATCCTTTCAAAGATCATAAAAATGTTCTAAAATACCGTTCTAGTCACCACAAACCATTTAACAAAAATGAAAAAGAAAGTCAAAAGGATACATCTTTCAAGAGTTAGATGAAATCGGAAAATAACAATGCTTGCTCTTGCCATTGAATTAGAGACATTGCACAACCGTGTGTGTGCATTAGCAATTAGGTAAAGTCAGTTATTTCAACACTTTCTTAGAAAATAATATATATGCTTCTTTTCATTTCTATGTATGTTAAGTTTTTGTTTCCGGAATATTGTTTTCTGTACGTTTGAATTCTATCTGAACTTAGATTTGACATGATTTAATTAAAACTTCGCAGTGAAACAATTGTGCATCGGTGCAGCTATAATGTTCATCAGGAAAAAAACCTGCGATTGGAAGTATGAACCTGAGTGAGAGCGCGAATATGGTGAGTATAAGGATCAGACTACAGCTGGAAAGCTCAAATGCCGGTACTTTCTGTTCACCATATTCGTTTCTTGATTTATTTATTCACTACATCTTCTTGTATACAAAGTTGAATTTAGTTTTTCTTTTTCTGTTTTTGTTACAGGTGAAGCTGTGATAGTTGGTGGCCGAGAAACGAAACTGGTATTAGCCATCTAGCTCTTTTCAAATGAACTAATGTTATTAAATGTCTAACTTTATTCTCTCCGGAGTATACAACTCTACGATATCAGTATACCCGAATGTGGGCGTCGAGAACTTAATATTAGAAGAAAACCATCTGCTCCAAAAAAAAACAGATTGTGCTCAAAGAACTGGGAGTTGTCATGCATTGATTTTCGAACCTAGTGACCAGTTTATGGTGCATGAATATGTACTATCGAATTGAATTTGTTTTATAAAACTAATGAATAACATAGTATGATGCTATAGGTACACCTGAAATACTTCTCGATATTAAAATTTTATAAATAGAATCGTATCTATGCAGTTATTACTCTAAATGAGCTCATTGTGTACTTTAAAATGTTTTATAGCTGTATATAACATGTGTACAGGTTTCTATGAGTACTAGAATTGTATTGGATTACAGTACGCATGGCATATAATAAAAAAACTCCTCAATAAAAGTTTTGATCACCAGCATTGTCTTAATCGTTTCGTTCTCCACAAACGTGGGTATGATCTATGGACTGATCCAGGGAACCCCATTTATATATAGTTGACAAACGAGTATTGCTTTGTTTAAAATTAGGTTTTCGTCTGATAAGGGATGCCGATTTCCAATGAGCTGATTTATGTTTGTGGCTAGTAAAAATGACTCAAAATATTCATAGAAAAAGAAAATTTCCGATGAAACAAAGAAAGTCCTTGTAGGACAATAATGATATTCTATTGAAAAAAAGAAACGTTCTTCTTGTGGTAGATCGTGGCATTCCATGCTAGGAAGATGAACCTTAAGCCTGTCAAACAAATAAAATGATGCTCTAAGATATAAAAAAGTGAAACATATTGTAAGGTAATGTAACATAAATATCGCGTGCTTTCTATTCATTACTTAAGCTCTTCTTCTTCTTCTTTCTAATGGGCACTAGGTAAAATGCAGCTTTTGGGGGATTTTAGACAACCCTCAAGAACTACGTCTGCACACACATGGAAAATAGATTGATTAAAACGTATGACTTTTTTCTGCTTTTTATCTGTTGAACGTAGCAGTGTCCTAAACGAGCCACTTGTTCATGCCCTGGCTAGGGTCCGAAGGAAATTTCGTTTACAAAGGTGTTTTCCAATAGAATTCGGAGATTACTTCAGCAATTATCGATGCAGTTCGAAGCAAATAACTGGTGTTTTTTTTTAGTTTTGATCAATCCACATTGTCAAAATTGAAATAAAATCAATATGAGATAAGTCAATTTACTTGATGAGTCAGGCAAACAAGCAAAATACTTTGTAAGGTATTTGAACTCAATAACGATCATTACGCATAAGTTGATGTTCTATGATACAATTTTTTTTTCGGGTAAACCCATGGAAAGTGAACCATATTTCTGATTGAAAGAGTTTTTTTGCGATTTTCACCATCTAATAAATTAACACGTAGTCAAAAATACTTTGTGAACGAGAAGAAAAGATATTTTGATGCTTAAACTTTCAAAATGCACCTCCCAACTTTAGATATAAAAACTTTTTTCGATTCACTCACACACTATTTTCTACTACATGCTAACACACCCGATAAAGCATCGTTATCAAAGGGGACTCTTACACTATTGCTTCAAACAGCATTGATACTTGTTAGCTGAAAATCATTGATCTTCAACTACAATCATGAGTCATTTCATGAAAAAATTGAACAAAATACGAAAACTATGATGTGATACATTTCGAGCTGATGGCGTTCTCATATAAGTTATGATAATATTTTATTGTCATAGTTTCATACAATATTCAAAATCTGTGGATTAGTCCAGCTACAAGAATATGAGCTTGACAAAAGAAAGATTTCAAAAATATAAGTATATCCTTTCCCTTTTTGTCTTTCTTAAAATATCGACACTCTTTCTTGTTTCTATAAATAGCTTCATACAGACTTAAATACATTAATCGTATCTTTATATGAAATACAGAGTGAAATAGTATGCAATTAATGCTCACACTCTGATGGAGAAACATTGTAAGCAGAACTATCTTATGAATGAAAATTTGTGAATAGTCGTATCATTCGCATGGGACTACACGCATACCCATCTCTTTCCATGTCATGCATTTACATAAGAACCAAGAGAGAAGTTGAAACGGAGCTGAAAAATCGTTGTTGTGAAAAGTTCTTTTATAAAAGGATGGGCGTGGGCTTTGTCTTCACCTATTCACTCATTCATATACTCACAATCCAGTATAAACTAACCAATCTGTTCATGATAAAGATGTGCACTTTGTTCTATTCATAATGAATTATTACCTGAAGATGTCTTTGGAATAGTTGATACTTTGGATGATGTGGTGCTTGGTTCACCTGACGTGACTGACTGAGTTTCCTTGCCTGTTGCTGGAAACTCAACATTAGCATTCTTCTGAACTGATCTTATTGAACTTGGTACTGGAACAGGTTCAAGTAATGGATACGGTGGATCTATTTCTTTAAGTTGTATTATATAGAGTGCATTGCCAGAATCGAGACAGGATTTAACTTCAAATTGTCTAGCCGGAAGCAAAAGAATTTCATCTTCCTTGGGCAAAAATGAATGATTTTTAACATTCTTTCCCGTATGACAGTCGATTTGAAATAAAGTACGAGTTCCAGTTTTGCCAAAAAACATTTCAGATTCCAACACCTTCACGGACAAGGTACACGATGAAAATCCCCACCAAATGAAAGTACTGCCTTCGGGATATTCTGCGCGTAAGTCTTTTCGAAGTCCTCGATTAGCGAAATGTCGGTCAGACGGTAGACGAGACAGTGCTGCTAATACGAGTCGTAAATACGAAAACCACGGAATCAGTTTCTGTCTATCTTCCGAACGTAATGTTTCATTGAGAATGACATAAAGAGAGTTTTCATGTGGCATCGATTCGTACGTATACAGCATGATCGAAGCAGATTCATCAATTGTTAAGCCATCTGCTGGACTTTTACAGTTCTGTTTGACGATGTATACATTACGTTCGACTTTTGGTACTATGCTAAGAAGAGGTTTTACTGCGTCTTCAATAGATACAAGTGGCATATTTTCATAGCCTTCGATGGGTGCTAGCATTCGCTTTGGTAGTGGATTGAAATCGGTGACCCGAAGAGACATTGGTTTGTCACTATGGTTGGTATCCATTTGAAAGTTGATAATCTATAAAAAACAGATTTTATTTTCCCAAAATACANTCAATAACCCATGTTCATTTCAAAAGAAATCTATTCTTCGATTTTCTTGAAGCACAACAATCAGAAAATAATCGAAAATTGTATCAGATCATCATACCGTTACAATATATTATAGTGCTATTGTATCTCATGTGTATGTATCATAAGTTTGATGATTACTCAATAGTTATTGGAGAAGTTTATATCTGTCATCGTTTGGGATGCGTGTCAGACTATCTTCAGATAAGCTTGACGATAAAAGCCATAATACAAGATTGCTCCTTAGAAAATGTTTTTTGAAACTCAGAGATTTACTTTAGTTCGTTTTCTTTTTAAGCATTTTTCATTTTATCTTGTTATTGACATGTAGCTATGATGAATCTTTTGAATATTATTTGTATAAAATACAACAACAATCGTTGACTCTTTATCTACAAAAAAGTTTTATTAGATAACTCGTAACAGAAGACTCTTGCAGAAAAATTCTAAACTAGACTCCATTAAATAGCGGGTAGTTTTCTTTATTGAAAAGAAGGTTTACGAAAGTGGAAAGTCTTTTTTTTAATCAAATGTTTGATTTATATTATTCAAATACAATGCTAGATTGAAAACATCTAGATTCGAAACGTGTACATCTTTATACATAAATATAAAAAATAAAAAAAAAGATGAATGCTTTTTGTTTTAATTTGAGCGAATAATATTCCCAGTGAACTTATTTTTTTGCATATGTGTTAGAAGAGAACGGACTAAGAACTGTGAGTACACCCATTTACCATAAATTGTTTCTCTCTGAATCAATACCGAAACTATATCCACATTGGTGGGTAATGAAAAAATTCAGATGATTTTGGTGACTATTTTGGGATTTTTTTAAATATAATGCACATCACAGATAACGTAATTGAATGTCATTAAACTTCTCCTATCATACTGGCTCAAGATGAATAAAACTTCTCAAGCTGTGTTTAAAATTTCAATAGTGATAATCACAAATTTACTAATAGTTGTTGGCTGTAATACAAAGTAAAGTGAAGTAGGGTATGGGTGTGGTTTGAAAAATTTTACATCGATTTTCTTACATGGAAAAATCGTTCCTTTTAACTGATTTCACTAAAATTTCACGCTTTAACTTACAATTTAAAATCCAGTGATCAAAATTATTAAAAACAGCAAAAAAGGTATTTTTGTTTGCGTACAAATCAACAAAGGTCACGATTGGATATGAACCAACAGCGTTTCTTTTCCGAAAGAAAATGTATGAAGCTATTTTACTTTGTGATCATTGGCAATAAGTGAAGTATTGTTTACTTCTTTTTACCGTGGATAGATTCAATGTAGTTTCTATGACGATATTAGATGTGGTACTCGGAATCAATTTTTAATTGGTAAGTAAAAGCTTTTTAAAGATCACGAAAATGTTTTAAAATATCATTCTAGTCACCACAAACCATTTAACAACAATGAAAAAGAAAGTAAAAAAAGAATACATCCTTCAAGAGTTAGATGAAATCGTGAAGTAGCAATCCTCACTCTTGCCATTGAATCAGAGACATTGTACAGCCGTGTGCGTGCATTAGCAATTAGGTCAAGTCAGTTACTCCAACACTTTCTTAGAAAATAATATATATGCTTCTTTTCATTTCTATGTATGTTAAGTTTTGGTTTCCGGAATATTGTTTGCTGTACCTTTGAGTTCTATCTGAACTCAGATTTGACATGAATTAATTAAAACTTCGCAGTGAAACAATTGTGCATCGGTGCAGCTATAATTTTTATCATGAAAAAAACCTGCGATTGAAAGTATGAATCTGAGTGAGAGCGCGAATATGGTGAGTATTAGGATCAGACTAAGCTGGGAAGCTCAAATGCCGGTACTTTCTGTTCACCATATTCGTTTCTTGATTTATTTATTGACTACATCCTCTTGTACACAAAGTTGAATTTAGTTTTTCTTTTCCTATTTTTGTTACAGGTAAAGCTGTGATAGTTGGTGGTTGAGAAACGAAACTGGTATCAGCCATCTAGCTCTTTTCAAATGAACTAATGTCATTAAATGTCTAAGTTTATTCTCTCCGGAGTATGCAACTCTACGATATCAGTATACCCGAATGTGGGCGTCGAAAACTTAATATTAGAAGAAAACCACCTGCTCCAAAAAAAAAACAGGTTGTACTCAAAGAACGTGGAGTTGTCATGCATTGATTTTCGAACCTAGTGATCATTCTATGGTGCATGAATATGTACTATTGAATTGAATTTGTTTTATAAAACTAATGAATAACATAGTAGGATGCTATAGGTACACCTGAAATACTTCTCGATATTAAAGTTTTATAAATAGTATCGTATCTATGCAGTTATTACTCTAAATGAGCTCATTGTGTACTAGAATGGTATTGGATTATGATATGTATGGCATATAATAAAAGAATTCCTAAATAAAAGTTTTGATCGCCAGCATTGTCTTATTCGCATCATTCTCCACAAATATGGGCATGATCTACGGACTGATCCAGGGAACCCCATTTATATATAGTTGGCAAACGAGTATTGCTTTGTTTAAAATTAGGTTTTCTTCTGATAACGGATGCCGGTTTCCAATCAGCTGATTTATTTTTGTGGCCAGTAAAAATGACTCAAAACATTCATAGCAAATGAAAAATTCCGATGAAACAGAGAAAGTTCTCGTAGGACAATAATGATATTCTATTGAAAAAATAAGCATCCTTCTTGTGGTAGATCGTAACGTTCTATGTTAGGAAAATGAAACTTAAGCCTGTCAAACAAATAAAATGATGCTCTAAGATATAAAAAAGTGAAATATATTGTAAGTTAATGTAAAATAAATATCGCGTTCTTTCTATTCATTACTTAAGCTCGTCTTCTTCTTTCTAATGAATATTAGGTAAAATGCAGCTTTTTGGGGATCTTAGACAACCCTCAGGAACCACGCCTGCACACACATGGAAAAATAGATTGATTAAAACACATGATTTTTTCTGCTTTTTATCTGTAGAACGTAGCTGGGTTCTAAACGGGCCATTTGTTTATGCCCTGGCTCGGGTCCGAATGAAATTTCGTTTACAAAGGTGTTTCCCAATAGAATTCGGAGATTACTTCGGTAATTATTGATGCACTTCGAAACACATAACTGGTGTTACTTTGAATTTTGATCAATCCACATTGTCAAAATTGAAATAAAATCAATATGAGATAAGTTGATTTACTTGTTGAGTCAAGCAAATAAACACAATATGCTGTAAGGTATTTGAACTCAATAATGATCATCATGCATAACTCGATGTACCATTGGTACAATTTTTTATTCGGATAAACCCATGGAAAGTGAACCATATTCTGCATGAAAAGGTTTTTTTGCGATATTGACCATCCAATAAATTAGCACGTAGTCAAAAATACTTTGTGAACGGTAACAAAAGATATTTTGATGCTTAAACTTTCAAAATATACCTTCCAACTTTAGATATCAAAACTTTTTTCGATTCATTCACACACTATTTTCTACTGCATGCTAACACACCGGATAAAGCATCGTTATCAAAAGGAACTCTTACACTATTGCTCCAAACAGCATTGATACTTATAAGCTGAAAATCGTTGGTTTTCAACTACAATCATGAGTAATTTCATGAAAAAATTGAACAAGATACAAAAAATATGATGTGATACATTTCGAGCTGACGGCGTTCTCATATAAATTATGATCATATTTTATTTTCGTAGTTTCATACAGTATTCAAAATCTGCGAATTACTCCAGCTACAAGAACATGAGCTTAATAAAAGAAAGATTTCAAAAATGTAAGTATTTCCTTTCTCTTTTTGTCTCTCTTGAGATAACGATAATCTTTCTTTTTTTCTATGAATAGCTTCATACAGACTTAAATACAGAGTGGGATAGTATGCAATCAATGTTCACACTTATGGAGAAACATCGTAAGCATAGCTATCTTATGAATGAAAATTTGTAAATAGTCGTATCATTCGCATGGAACTACACGCACACCCATCCCTTTCTATGTCATGCATTTACATAAGAACCAAGAGAGAAGTCGAAACGGAGCTGAAAAATCGTTGTTGTGACAAGTTCTCTTGTAAAAGGATGAATGTGGACCTTGTCTTCACATATTCACTCATTCATATACTCACAATCGACTATAAACTAATTGATCTGTTCTCAGGATTCTAATTTGCGCTTTCTTCTATTCATAATGAATTATTACCTGAAGATGTCTTTGGAATAGTTGACACTTTGGATGATGCTGTGCCTGATTCACGTGACATTGTTGACTGAATTTTCTTGTCTGTTGCTTTATACTCAACATTAGCATTCTTCTGGGCAGGTTCTATTAGACTTGGTACGAGAACGGGTTCAAGTAATGGATACGGTGGTTCTATTTCTTTAATTTGTATTATATGGAGTTCGTTGCCAGAATCGAGACATGATTTAACTTGAAATTGTCTACCAGGAAGCAACAGAATTTCATCTTCCTTAGGCAAAAATGAATGATTTTTAATATTCTTTCCCGTATGACAATCGATTTGAAATAAAGTACGGGTTCCAGTTTTTCCAAAAAACATTTCAGATTCCAACACCTTGACGGACAAGGTGCAAGATGAAAATCCCCACCAAATGAAAGTACTGCCTTCCGGATATTCTGCGCGTAAGTCTTTTCGGATTCCTCGATTAACGAAATGTCTGTCGGACGGTAGACGAGCCACTGCTGTCAATACAAGTCGTAAATATGAAAACCAAGGAATCAGTTTCTGTCTTTCTTCCGAACGTAATGTTTCGTTGAGAATGACATAAAGAGAGTTTTCATGTGGTATTGATTCGTACGTATAGAGCATAATCGAAGCAGATTCATCAGTTGTTAAGCCATCTGCTGGATTTTTACAGTTCTGTTTGACGATGTGTACATTACGTTTGACTTTTGGTACGATGCTAACCAGAGGTTCTACTGCATCTTCAATTGATACAAGTGGCATGTTTTCATAGCCTTCGATGGGTGCTAGCATTCGCTTCGGTAGTGGACTAAAATCGGCGACGCGAAAATACATTGATTTATCACTATAGTTAGTGTCCATCTGTAAGTTGATAAACTACAAAAAAATAGATTTTATTTTCCGAAAATACACTTTAATCTAATTATGTCCGAGACAATCTCTTCAAGATTATCTGAATTATTGACAATATTAGATTGTTTAATGAGATATTGCGAGACGTTCGAAAAACAGGAAATTTCAACGATGTAAGCCGCAAAATTTCTGAAACTTTTATGGGGTTATAGATAAGCTTCTGAAGTTTCCATTTTCTTTCGTTTCTTTTTTGGAAGTATGCACATGCTTCATACTGACAGATAAACTAGAGTTCTGCATATTTTCTTATGAAAGAAATGGATTTCAAAAGTTGATGAGAATTTGTTTTCATAACTGTGGATGCCTGAAATTTATCATGTTCTGTGGCTCACATTTTTTTCGAACAAAGTATCAATGAAGCTCAGCTTAGAATTGCATGTTGGTATGTCACATAACCAGGAGCATCCAGCTCTATGCTTCTCTGAATTTATCATTGACCTATTGATAATCTGCAGTAAATATCTTATTTTATATTTGAGTCTAACTTTCAAGAGATACATATTTACGTGACTCTCAAATGGATCATCCAAAGCATATCTTTATTATACTAGTATTTAATTGGTTCAAAATAACTTTCGAATTATAATATTTCAATGCATGGGTTTGCCTATTTTCTGACGTTCTATATCCTGGTATACTACTAATGCCCGTATTGGATGACCAACTCATTCAATCACAAGAATGGTTTCCTTTTTTAGATTCGATTTATCCATCACAGTCAATTGATACTAAAAAGAAAGTCAAATCTATTTTCTAGTAACTCATTGGAGCATGTAAAACTTGGAACTTTCGAGATTTGACATATGATTGATTCCGATGCTCCCATGAAGTCAAGTTTACGATTTTTTTGGATTTCAGCAAGTTTACCATCAACTGGGTGTTTCCTATTTAAGAATTTAGAGTAAGATATTTTTCACTTAAATTTGAAACGAAGTTGCAAACATAGGATCCAATAAAAGAAAGTCTACTGTGCAATTCGCTATGTTATGAAGTGATAATATTCGTTTTAAGATCAAGTTGCTGAGAAAAAAACAGTCTTGCTTCAGACAACGAACTATGCAACTTAATCTCAGAATCGATTTCTTTCTACATATACTGTACAATACTACGAGTTTGGATTCCTCCTTGACAATTTCAATCCAATCAAATGAATAGTCAAGATACAACACTTGACACAGACTTTAAAATATTCATTCATAGCGCCACTGTTTTTTTTCTGAGTCATTTCACTGGCTTGACATAAGCAAAGCGCGACTTTGATGCTTTGAGAAATAACAGATGCCTAACTTTGACCATCCCAAGAATGAACATTGTGTATATTATCTCAGTTTACACTTTAACTTTTTCCATCAATATAAAGTTTGTCAAGCTCTCTTATTTGATATAGATGAAACCTTTTTGTTCTATCCGGCTATGAGGTGCAAATTAATATGTAGATGAAAGTTTAGTTCGAATTCAAAATTAACACAAGGACATAACTAGCTGATGAATATCTATCGAGCGCATTTTTGGTCCATAAGTAAAATAAAATCAGACTAATCAGATCTGCAGAATATGCCATGCGAATACCTTTTTATATCAGAATTATTTTTGACTAATCGTATAAAAAAGGGAGCAAACAACACGTTTTGCTTTGGTATATATGAGTTTCTGTCATAATNATACATTACGTTCGACTCTTGGTACGATGCTAAGAAGAGGTTTTACTGCGTCTTCAATAGATACAAGGGGCATATGTTCATAGCCTTCGATGGGCGCTAGCATTCGCTTTGGTAGTGGATTGAAATCGGTGACCCGAAGAGACATTGGTTTGTCACTATGGTTGGTATCCATTTGAAAGTTGATAATCTATAAAAAACAGATTTTATTTTCCCAAAATACACTTTAATCTAATTATTTTCGAGACAATCTCTTCAAGGTTATCTAAATTATTTACAAGATTAGATTGTTTAATGAGATGTTGCGAGACTTTCAAAAAAAAAAGGCAATTTCAGCGATTGAAGACGCAAAATTTCTGAAATTTCTGTTTTCTTACTTTTCCTTTTTGGAAGTATACACATGCTTCATATTTACAGAAAAACTAGAGTTCTGCATATTTTCTTATGAAAGAAATGAATTTCAAAAGTTGATGAGAATTTGTTCTCATAGCTGTGGATGCCTGAAATTTATTATATTTTGTGACTCATATTTTTTTTCGAACAAAGTATCAATGTAGCTCAGCTTAGAATTACATGTTGGTATGTCACATAACCAGAAGCATCCATCTTTATGCTTCTCTGAATTTATCATTGATCTATTGATAACCAACAGTAAATACCTTATTTTGTATTTGAGTCTAACTTTCAAGAGATACATATTTACGTGAGCCTCAAATGGATCGTCCAAAGCATATATTTATTATACTAGTATTTGATTGGTTCAAAATAGCTGTTGAATCATAATATTTCAATACATGGGTTTGCATATTTTCTAACGTTTTATATCCTGGTATACTACCAATGTCCGTATTGGATGACTAACTCATTCAGTCACAAGAATCATTTCTTTTTTAGATTTGATTTATCCATCATGGTCGATTCGTACTAAAAAGAAAATCAAGTCTATTTTGTAGTAACTCATTGAAGCATGTAAGACTTGAAGCTTTCGAGATTTGATATATGATTGATTCAAATGCTCACATAGAATCAAGTTTACGATCTTGTTTTGGATTTCAGCAAGTTTACCACCAACTGGGTGTTTCCTATTTTAAGAATTTAGAGTAAGAAATTTTTCACTAAAATTTTAAATGAAATTGTAAACATAGAATCCAATAAAAGAAAGTCTACTGTACAATTCTNAAATAAAAGTGCTCCCTGTTGGATATTCTGCACGTAAGTTTTTTCGAACTCCTCGATTGATAAAATGTCGATCGGACGGTAGACGAGCCACTGCTGTTAATACAAGTCGTAAATAGGAAAACCAAGGAATCAGTTTCTGTCTTTCTTCCGAACGTAATGTTTCGTTGAGAATGACATAAAGAGAGTTTTCATGTGGCATCGATTCGTAAGTATACAGCATAATCGAAGCAGATTCATCAGTTGTTAAGCCATCTGCTGGATTTTTACAGTTCTGTTTGACGATGTATACATTACGTTCGACTCTTGGTACGATGCTAACAAGAGGTTTTACTGCATCTTCAATTGATACAAGTGGCATTTTTTCATAGCCCTCGATGGGTGCTAGCATTCGCTTTGGTAATGGACTAAAATCGACGACCCGAAAATACATTGATTTGTCACTATAGTTAGTGTCCATCTGTAAGTTGATAATCTATAAAAAAAAAAGCAGATTCTATTTTCCCAAAATACACTTTAATCTAATTATTTTCGAGACAATCTCTTCAAGGTTATCTGAATTATTTACAAGATCAGATTGTTTAATGAGATATTGCGAGACTTTCCAAAAAAAAAACGGAAATTTCAGCGACGTAAGCCACAAAATTTCTGAAACTTTTATGGGGTTATAAATAAGCTTCTGAAGTTTTCATTTTCTTTCTTTTCTTTTTTGGAAGTATGCACATACTTCATATTTACAGAAAAACTAGAGTTCTGCATATTTTCTTAGGAAAGAAATAGGTTTCACAAGTTGGTGAGAATTTGTTCTCCTAACTGTGGATGCCTGAGATTTATCATATTTTGTGGCTCATATTTTTTTCGAACAAAGTATCAATGTACCTTAGCTTAGAATTGCATGTTGGCATGTCACATAACCAGAAGCATCCATCTTTATGCTTCTCTGAATTTATCATTGATCTATTGATAACCTACAGTAAATACCTTATTTTGTATATGAGTCTAACTTTCAAGAGATACACATTTACGTGAGTCTCAAATGGATCATCCAAAGCATATCTTTATTATACTAGTATTTAATTGGTTCCAAATAACTTTCGAATTATAATATTTTAATAGATAAGTTTGCATATTTTCTAACGTTTTATACCCTGGTATACTACTAATGTCCGTATTGGATGACCAACGTATTCAATCATAAGAATCGTTTCTTTTTTTAGATTCGATTTATTCATCATGGTCAATTGGTACTAGAAAAGAAAATCAAGTCTATTTTCTAGTAACTCATTGAAGCATGTAAAACTTGGAGCTTTCGAAATTTGACATATGATTGATTCAAATGTTCATATAGAATCAAATTTACGATTTTTTTTAGATATCAGCAAGTTTACCATCAACTGGATGTTTCCTATTTAAGAATTTAGAGTCAGATATTATTCACTTAAATTTGAAATGAAATTGTAAACATAGGATTCAATAAAAGAAAGTCTACTATACAATTCTATGTTATGAAGTGATGATATTCGTTTTAAGATCAAGTTACTGAGAAAAAAACAGTCTTGCTTCAGACAACAGACTATGCAACTTAATCTTGGAATCGATTTCTTTCTACATATACTGTACAATGCTACGAGTTTGGATTCCTCCCTGGCAATTTCAGTCCAATCGAATAAGTAGTCAAGATACAACACTTGACACAAACTTTAAAATATTCATTCATAAAGTCATTGTTTTTTTCTGAGTCATTTCACTGGTTTGACATAAACAAAGCGATTTTGATGTTTTGAGAAATGACAGATACCTAACTTTGGCCATCTCAAAAATGACCATTGTGCATATTATCTCAGTTTACACTTTAATTTTTTCCATCAATATAAAGTTTGTTAAGCTCTCTTCTTCGGTATAGATGAAATCTTTTTGTTCCATCGGTTATAAGGTGCAAATTAATTTTTAAATGAAATTTTAGTTCCAATTCAAAGCTAATAAAAGGACATAACTAGCTGATGAATATTTTTCGAGCACATTTTTGATCCATAAGTAAAATAAAATCAGACTAATCAGGTCTGTAAAGTATGTCATGCTTATACTTTCTATATCAGAGTTATTTTTGACTAATCGTATACAAAAAGAGAGCAAACAACACGTTTCAGCTTGATCTATATGGGTTTCTGTCATAATTTTAACAAAAAAGCTTCAGGTTTGCTCATTTTTTTTAAGAAAAGTTTCAAGTTTGTTAGAGAAAAAATTGCATAATTTGCACAAAACAAAAGACTGAAANGTAGTGTATTTGCTTTCAAAGTAAATATAGTATTGAGGAGATCAATGTTGTTGCAATGCTCCACAATCAGTCCTGTGATAATTTCGTTCGCCTCAAGACATCGCCGAAGATCATTCTGATGCCAGAGAAATTCCAACGCAGAAAATTCTAATTTTCGACGTGTCTTGTTTTGTCGCAAAATCCTAGTGAGCATCTGGGCATTTCCATCTTGATAAGTGTCAGAGAAATGAACTTTCAATGATTGACTATTGAACTCTATGACCATATATCTGCATGTATATTTTGATTTGCCTAAATAATTCAAAACATGAACCGTGATCATGTTCAGACAATGAATTGAAGAGCGGTTAATAGAAATGTCAAGCAACATGTCGAGATTACCCTCGTGAAATGAACACTCTTGAAACACTAACTTTACAATATTAAAACCTTTTGTGAGTGCATCACACAGCATCTTAACGTTTCTGCTAGTCATATTACCTTGGCTTACAACTGCTTCTTTGATGCTTTCATTGAATTTGCCTCCCATGGCCACAAAGTCACTAATATATTTACGCATTTTATTATTAATGCCGATGTCGTCATAGTGTTTGAGACACACCCAGACAACATGGCCGTCGACGGTGGTAGTTCGATATAAATTCCCGAGACTACTTTTACTGTCGATCAGTTCTAGATATGTTTCAAGTTCACGTAGTTCTTTGATCGGAAGCGGCATGGTTCCTGTGTTCTTTATGACAGTCATTGAAGAACTTGGAAGAGTTCGTGTGTTGTCGAATTTATCGATTAATGCTTCAACAAACTTTAATTGCTGTTTTACGCTTAGGTAGTCCTCAGGAGTGTTAGATTTCGATGACGATGCATTATTGAACTCTTTTGGTATATCTGGCAGCTGTTGAAGATCAAAACGTCCAACTGAGAATAGAATTCGAACGATGTTTAAAGTTGTTCTTAAATACGATCCATATTGCAAAATGAAGTCTCTCGGCTTTTTAATTAAATAACCTCCGTGAGGAGCGACATGCATCTCATTTGGCTCGTATGAACATTCACATAGAAAGTATAGTTTATAATGGTTCTGAAACCAGTTCTGTTCACTATTGATCAATACCGTATCACAATGTCTTGTCGGCAAAATGAAAAAATAGCGAGGTGTGGTAAACTCCTGCAACCCATACATCTGCGTCATCACTTGCCTAATTTGCACTGTAAAACAAAAGGGTAGAATAATAAATGCTTATACTATATATAATTTTTCATAAACCGTTGAAGGGTTTATTATTCCACCTTTTCCACGAAGGATTTGTTATCCTATGCTGAGAAGTATATCATTCTACGGTGTTTGTAACACAGATTCAATATATATGTATGATTGCAACTAGTAATGCTTTTTATTTTTGATCATAATCTATTGAAAGTTGCGAGAAAAACAACAACTTTTGCTCGTCTCTCTTTATGACAATAGCAAAGCCGCTTTTGTTCGTTTTCTTCAGTCTATGCCAATGACAATCCATTGTTATCATCAAGTTGTTATCTGTTATAAACAAAATTGACCAGCTTTATCATCGAAATCTCAATATTTGTCGAACTCATCTATATTTTCGCAGAAAATAGCGAATGTAATTTGTAAGCGGAAGTTTTACGGCCACCTCCTCGTCATCATAGACCTAAACAACCTCAGACAGAAAGCATCAGGCTCGTTCTTTCTGAGTTCAGTAGCAACGAAAAAAGCCTCATCTTTTTAACAATGCAGTTTTTGACTTTTGTACATATAAAAACTTATTATCAAGATGTTATGAATGATACACTATGATACATTGATTTGTCACAGTCGTCAAATGATCATCAAAAAAAGTATCAACTGATCTCGTTATAATTTGAACATACGATCAATATCTGTGTTTACGAGATTATCGTGTTCTATATTAGTCCACCGATATTTGCTGTAGATATAATGAATGCGTTTAAAAAAGTGATTTCTCAGTTCAATCAATGGTTAGAATGACACAATACACCGCCAGAGAGCCTGCGTCAACCAACTGCTCCTTGTATTTTCCATTTGTCTTAGTTTAAATATATAAAACTAGGTTCAACTCAATATGTAGCATAACTTTTTTCTTTTACACTTATTTTATACAATCAGTCGAACTTTCTATCTTATTGTCGAATTAAGATGAATCTCAAGAAAAAAATTGAATAATTTTTCATGATGAATTTTTTTCTTTAGATTTATCTTAAAATAGCAATCTTTTTACCAAGTTCAGCTGATTGTATAAGATAATTCTAAATAAAAAAAATCTATATTTTCAATTGAACTTAGAAGAAAAATGCTGGATTGAAAAGTGTCCAAAAGAAGCAGTTTTTCAAGTACTACAAAATCTGTATAAAATATAAGAAAAAGACATTGGATTAAGCTGACGATTGACGGAATACAAAACACATACAAAACAGTACTTGGTGCAGATTTTCTCATCAACAGATGCTTTTCTAGCTCAACAGGGCCAAATGTATTTAACTTTAATGTTTTTGGAATTGAACCTACGAAGCTAGTCAAAATTTATATCCCATTTTAAAACATTAAAATTAACACAAACTGAATATATAAAGGAATCTCCAATTTTACCCCGCTTACAGGTCATTTTTAGTGGCTTTAAAAAATTCAAAATTGTAAGTCTTAAACTACATGCTTTTTTTCTAAAGATATTCATTGTAAAATGCAGACTTTGCTCTATCTGTAGGCGAAAAAAACTAGGCTCCTACTACTTTCCACTTAAACACAACACCAGTTGAACTTAATAATAAATTGTTGGATTCAGATAACTCGTAAGAAGAAGAAAATCATTTTATTGAAATGATATACGTGTATACTCTTTTTCTCAGAATTTATCTCAATTCAGCAATATAATAGTGAGTGGAAGTGTACAATAAATTCTTGCATACCCATCGAAAGATTACATGAAAGGGTATATGAAAATCGTATACCTTTTCACAAACCTTTTGTGAGGGTTTATAAAAGATTTTGTGGAAATTTGGACATCAAGTAAAAAGGGTTTACTATACGTTACACTTTCATAAACTCTAAAAGGGTTTATTATTCTACTGTTTTTTTACAGTATGATCTAGCATCTATTTTGTATCAACATCGATAGGATCGGTGCTGTATTGAATCGGATCTAGAAAACCATAAATATCATCATTAGAATTTTACATGAACTGTAGAACTTCAAAGCCTTATCCAGCGCACACAGCGATGCGCAAGAGTTCCAGATTGTTCTCATGCTCCTCGTGAACAAATACTTGCTGCACGTGGTCTGTACACAAAAGGCTGTGAGTGTGGGTGTGAATCGTCCTACAATGGTATTGTGCGAACCCTATATTAAGTAGACAGAGTATTTGTTTTCACTAATTCATATTCTAATATGTGCCCGAATGACTTCTACTGTATGAACATCACGAAATGATGCTCAAAAGTATTTTAATTGACAATCAAATCAAGATACAGATATTATATTTTCCTATTTTCAATATCATCTATGAATCAGGTCGAGTTTGAATACAAATGTGCATCGATGAAAAATACTACTCAAACAAACATGAACTTAGAAATTCTTTCTTGTTTTTGGTGCATGTGAGTCTCCTTCTAACGCATCAAGCACATCCATACACTCATCTTTCCGATGTGTCCTTTCAAATGAAACTACTCTCAGGCTAATTTACGATGGCCATCTGTCTCATTTATTTTATCAAGATAGTAATGCATTCTGAAAAACGGCATGTACTGTCGAACAGAAATACATTAGTCGATATTTAATTCCAATATCACGAAAGCTGGCATCTGGTCAACAACATTTATGGTAAGACAATCTCTGTTATAACTTTTATCATATTTAGAGAATACTATTTCACTGAAAAGTATACTTCTAAAAGATGCCTCAAAGTCAGCAGAGCATCTATAAATTATTTGCAGCGCATATATCGCTAGAATGCTTCATCTGTTTGAGCCGAATGTTTCACTTAATGGATATTCAGGTGCGTCTATCTACTATAACAGTATCGACCCAATCAGTAACATCAATTGAATAAGGCTCTACTCGAATTGGTCATGACTCACGACTGATGCATCTCCGGGAATCCAAGAATAACAAAACACTCAAGAGGATCCCGAAATATGTGCACGGAATGACGATGTACAGTTTGCACTTCGAAAGAGGATTACAAAAAAAAATACAACAGGGAATACATAGCGGATAGTTCCAATTAAGCTTAATAAGAACAGTGCTGAGATGGATTGTTAGCAGACGTGTAGTTTTGTTATCCGATAAATAACAAATTGTGATTAGTCCACATGTGAGTCTTTTAATGTTCTAATCTAATTAAAGTACACTCACTTGAGCACAGAAATATTCAAAATGAAAAAGAACAAGTGTTCGATATTAAAGTAGCTTTTTCTCAATAATACTTAAACATGTTCTACAATTTGATTCACTTCTATCGGAAAAAATCGACTGGTATGATATAAGATGGTTATTCTTACATTCGTGATCGTCAAACCGGCGATCGCCCTTATTAGTGTTTTGAAGTTCATTAAAAATATAACGATCACAACCGCATATGTACATATAATTTTGAAAAAAGTTTTTATTGCTCCTGTTTGTATTTTTTTGTAATCCTCTTTCGAAATGAAAACTGTATATCGTTATTTCGTGCACAACTTTCGCAGTGCGCATCTGTCGTATACCCTATTAATTTATCATCTCTGGTAGTGTTTTGGCACATTTTTAAATAAGAGCAATACATTTTTAGAACTTTTTCGTTCCGTTTGCCTATGGCATCTATGAAAACGCTGAATGCCCCATAAAATAATAAAAAATACATTTGATGATGCCTTGACATACGATGAAATTTTTAAAACTTTCCTTTACGACAAATCTTTTTGCCTTTTTGCGTGCTATATATTGTTCGAAACTGACAATGAAAAAACAACAGCGTAGAATCATTTTTTTAAAATTTCATCACAGATTTGTTCATAAAGCTTTTGCAGAGCTTTCAATGACGCATCATTTAAGAAGAAAATTAAAATGGTATCACTTTTGCCAATCAAGATATATACAAAATAAAAGTTTTCCAAAAATCTTTATTATGCTCAATATGACAGGAAATACGTAGTATAATCATATAGGTGATTTTTGTCGATTACGGAAAAATCATTAGAAAAACTCATTAAAAATTTCTTTTATAGAATTTTGTAGAGCGTCTTGTGGCGTATCTTATAAAGAAAAAATTAAGATTTTATCATTTTCCTAAGCCAAGATATGTGCAACATAAGAAAGGGTTGCAATAATTTTGGCACATCTGATAATAATGTCATTTCTATAGAAACTTGTTATCTGAGTTTCTTTTTTGAAATACAGAGGCAATGACACGAACCGTTCTAGGAGTATTATCCTACACTATGACCACTATCTATGAGCAAAATATAAGTATCAACGGACGTTATCAGCTGGGTGGATTTCTTCGTAAGTGAAAAGCAATATGTGACTGTTAAACAGCTAATAATTAATTATTTCGTACTCATAAAATTAGTACTCGTTCAATTAATGCTAGTTAAGTAAGTACTACTAACTGATTACTCATTGGTTTCTCAACTAAGTGGCAGAATAATAATTAGGCGATTAATTTGGTAAATAATCCAACTGACACTGTAGCCTTGCTTTAAAAGTTAAAGCTAAAGTAACACACGGTAGAGCTTCAACTTTAAGATAATCAAAGTTGAAGTAGATAGGCTTGGTTGTCAGTGTTGATGTTGGTGTGGCTAGCGATAATGAAAACACTCACACTCACTCTTGTGAAAAACTAAACAGACCGTGTATGCCTATTGTTGAGTTACCTTTGTCAGCACTTGTAGTAAAAATATTGATTGGTAATGGTTCTTTCATTGTTTTCTGAATTTCATGATCAGTTTTTATTCGAGAAATAAGTTCATCCAGCTGAACAACAACAGCTTTTACCTATCGACAAGAAATCGTAAAATACAATCAAAATCATTCAACCTAATTTTACTTTTGCATATTCGCAAGCCCATTGTTCATTAATTTTTTTATCCATGCAGTACACATATATTGACATAACTTGACGAAGATTGTGAATAGAAGGTACTATTTCTTTGCCTAATCGGCCACTAACAACTATCACTAGTCGATCTTTTTCTGATCGTTTTTCAATATATTTCTGACATTGTCCTTTATCTTGAAACTTCTCGAAATGATTAATAATAGAGGCCAATTTTTGTTCTGCATTTCGGGTCTCATTGGTGCTCACATTAGCATCAAGCAAAATTATGCAGGATATGTCAAGACGCATATCATCGACGTTTTTGCGAAACTCTTCAGTTGCTAGAATAGAAGTGCCAGTGTTAACGAAGGAGAATAAATAGAATAGAAACTTTGAATACTGACTATTTGATTTAGTTATCGAATGTATGAGTAGTTTTGGCACTCAACAACGAATGTTAAACTCTCAGTTTTATTATTTTATTTATTAATATTTCTAGTATAGCTTTTTTCTAATTTTGATGCAAAGAGAAGAGAATAATAAGATGTTTGAATATGTTGAAGAAAATAAATTTCTTCTGCCTTATTTCTTTTATAGGAAAGATTATCGAACCAATGTGTAAACCTTTAGCATGGTATTTTGTTTTGTTTAGTCAACTAGGAAGGTTTTAAATCAGATTTTATCATCTTACACTCAGTTCGGTACTGCCATTTGCAATTGTGTAGATTGCTCATTTGAATCAATATCAGCAATAATTCTCGTCTTTACATTAGAAAATTCCTACAGTAAACTTAGTTGAACCTATAGAATTAAATCATACATCCAAAAAATATTTTTTCTTATCTGACTGGAAAAGTTCTAAGATTTCACAGAGCTGTATAAGCTGACACTGGAAGACATAACAGCTTCAACTTGGCTATGAAAATTTATGATGAGAGAATACCTAAAAAGTCTTACAAAGAATATCTCAAGTGTTTTTTGGGTTCTAATACGATACGACTAGATCTACGAGAGCTCCCAGTTCTATGAAACTATTCTTTTTTTAGATCTGCAACAGTTGAAGTTCGTAAGTTCAGGTGAACTGTCAAAGATACGATCAGTTCATGTTTCTGTAGAATCGAACCGATTTCGATCGGAGCTTCTTTCAAAGGCACTGTTGGAACAGTCCTCAAGATCAGAACTAATATAGAACTCTAGTAAGATTCGCGAGTTTAACGGCCATTCTCCTGAGACCAATGCTCATAATTTCTATTCTAAGAATTTTTTCCACTTATTTACATTTACCATGATCAATGACCGGAAATGACAACACAATTTTAATTATTAATATACACGTAAAAACGATGATGAAATGACACAATTATTTGAGTGTATTATTCAAAATAAATATCTTTGGTAAAAAGTGCAGGGCAGATATTTAACAGCACAATAAGGTTACATGCTGGAGAAATATCTAATTCTCAAACGAAAACATAGCATAATCGCTACTCTGAATAGAGATTCTTGTGATAATATTTCATGTCGTAAAACACTTATAGTTATAACTCGAGTTATTTGGAAGAAGAATGGCGAGAAAACAATCAAACAGACTGGAGTAAAATCAATGGCAATTGTAGCGTGTTTCTGAGTATCTATGCATGTTTTAGTCCTTTCGAAACAAAGTTTTCTAAGAAGATGATTCATCATTCAATTTCCTAGGAAATTATGTATTTCTCTGAATGGCGACAAATTTTATTGTTTTTTGATATAGAACACAAATGATGGCTGGAAAACGTACAACGTTGTCAAGTTAGTCTTTTTAACAAAAATTTCATTATAAAAATGTTAAAGTATTCCATCTTTTAATATTCCTGACTTGAAAATTTTATTTCATATTGAATAATTTAACTAATTTGTAAACTGTTTGTTGGAAGACCAACAAGAAGCGGCAGGTCTCACATTCGTACTAATTATGAAATCTGAGTGTCAAAATTATTTAAAATTTCAAGTCTTCAAAATTTTCAAAATTTTCATTGACAATTAAAATGTTAAGTAATCATTTTAATGGATCTATTTCGAGCAAAAAAGAGCTTCTCAACGGAAAAATCTACTTAAATTTTCATTACCGAAAAAAAAAGAATCGAAAACCTCTTATGTCAGAATATATAAAGCATATACAAATAAAGCTTTTCTGTACTGCTGTTTTTTTTGTCTTGGTTAATAGATTGATCATATCTATAGATATAAATGCATAGAATCAAAGAGATTCTTTTGTTCTTAGGAAAAGAACTTTTGATAAACAAACGAGTATTTTTACGTTTCTCATTGACATACAAAGCTATGATATTTGAATGGATCTCCGAAATATACGCCATCTTCTTAATATAAACTTATCCTATAAAAAACTGGCTAATCATAAGAAATACGAAGTATATGTATGAGAACTAACATCAACGATGTATTTTAGCATGATGATGTCCTAAAATGAGTTTCGACTATTCATTTGAGAAATTTTCAGTTTCAATTGATTTGATCCAAAGAAAACATTACGTAATTTTATTTTTAGCTCTGATCTCAAAAGAAACTTGATCGAGTGCCTATTAAAATTTACAAAATACAAGTTTTCTATGGTTTTATTTTAAATGCTAACATGTACTTGAAAGTCAATAACCCATGTTCGTTTCAAAAGAAATCTCTTCTTCGATTTTCTAAAAGCAAGACAGTCAGAAAATAATCGAAAATTATATTAAATCATCAAGTCGCTACAATACATTATACTGGTATTGTATCTCATGTGTATGTATCGTAATTTTGATGATTACTCAATTGTTATTGGAGAAGTTTATATCTGTCGTCGTTTGAGATACGTGTCAGACTATCTTCAGATAAACTTCCCGATAGAAGCCAAAATACAAGACTGCTCCTTAGAAAATGTGTTTTGAAGCTCAAAGATTTACTTTAATTCGTTTTATTTTTAAGTTTTTTTCATTTTATCTTGTTATTAACATGTAACGATGGTGAATCTATTGAATATTATTTCTATAAAATACAACAATAATCGTTGGCTCTTTACCTACAAAATTTTTTATTAGTTAATTCCTCGTAATAGAAGACTTGCAGACAAATTCTAAACTAGACTCCATTAAATAGCGGGTAGTTTTCTTTATTCAAAAGAAGGTTTACGAAAGTGGAGAGTATTTTCTTTAATCAAATGTTTGATTTATATTATTCAAATACAATGCTATACCGAAAATATCTAGATTCGAAACGTGTACATCTTTATACATAAATATGAAAAATAAAAAAGAGATGAATGCTTTTTGTTTTAATTTGAGCGAATAATATTCCCAGTGAACTTATTTTTTGCACATGTGTTAGAAGAGAACGGACTAAGAACTATGAGTACACCCATTTACCATAAATTGTTTCTCTCTGAATCAATACTGAAACTATATCCACACTGGTGGGTAATGAAAAAATTCAGATGATTCTGGTGACTATGTTGGGATTTTTTTAAATATAATGCACATCACAGGTAACGTAATTGAATGCCATTGAACTTCTACCACACTGTATTAAGATGAATAAAACTTCTCAAGCTGTGTTTAAAATTTCAAATAGTTATAATCACAAATTTACTAATAGTTGCTGACTGTAATAGAAACTAAAATGAAGCAGGGTATGGGTGTGGTTTGAAAAATTTTACTTTAAATATTAATTTTCCAATTTTGCATCGATTTTCTGACATGGGTAAATCGCTCTTTTTAACTGATTTAACTAGAATTTCACGCTTTAACTTACAATTTAAAATCCAGTGATCAGAATTATTGAAAACAAGAAAAAGGTATTTTTCGTTTGTGTACAAATCAACAAAGGTCACGATTGGATTTAAGCCAACAGCATTTCTTTTCCGAAAGAAAATGCATGAAGCTATTTTACTTTGTGATCGTTGATAATAAGCGGAGTATTATCTATTTCTTTTTACCGTGGATAGATCCAATGTAGTTTCTATGACGATATTAGATGTGGTACTCGGGATCAATTTTTAATTTGTAGGTAACAGCCTTTTAAAGATCACGAAAATGTTCTAAAATACGGTTCTAGTCATCACATACCATTTAACAAAAAATGAAAAAGAAAGTCAAAAAAATACATCCTTCAAGAGTTAGATGAAATAGGGAAATAGCAATCCTTACTCTTATCATTGAATCAGAGACATTGCACAACCGTGTGTGTGCATTAGCAATTAGGTCAAGTCAGTTACTTCAACACTTTCTTAGAAAATAATATATATGTTTCTTTTCATTCCTATGTATATTAAGTTTTAGTTTCTAGAATATTGTTTTCTGTACCTTTGAGTTCTATCTGAACTCAGATTTGACATGAATTAATTAAAACTTTGCAGTGAAACAAGTGTGCATCGATGCAGCTATAATGTTCATCATGAAAAAAAAACTGTTACTGGAAGTACGAATCTGAGTGTGAGTGAGAATATGGTGAGTATGAGGATCAGACTACAGCTGGGAAGCTCAAATGCCGATACTTTCTGTTCACCATATTTGTTTCTTTATTTATTTATTTACTACATTCTCTTGTACACAAAGTTGAATTTAGTTTTTCTTTCCCTGTTTTTGCTATAGTTGAAGTTGTGAGAGTTGGTGGTCGAGAAACGAAACTGGTATCAGCCATCTGTTCTTTTCAAATGAGTTAATGTCATTAAATGTCTAACTTTATTCTCTCCGGAGTATGCAACTCTAGATATCAGTATACCCGAATGTGGGCGTCGAAAACGTAATGTTAGGAGAAAACCAGCTGTTCCAAAAAAAAATAGGTTGGGCTCAAAGAACTTGGAGTTGCCATGCATTGATTTTCGAATCTAGTGATCAGTTTATGGTGTATGAATATGCACTATTAAATTGAATTCGTGTTATAAAACTAATGAATAGCATAGTATGATGCAATAGGTACACCTGAAATACTTCTCGGTATTAAAGTTTTATTAATAGTATCATATCTATGCAGTTATTACTCTAAATGAGCTCATTGTGTAGTTTACAATGTTTTATAGCTGTATATAACATGTGTACAGGTTTCTATGAGTACTAGAATGGTATTGGATTATGATATGCATGGCATATAATAAAAAAATTCCTAAATAAAAGTTTTCATCGCCAGCATGGTCTTATTCGTTTCATTCTTCACAAATGTGGGCATGATCTACGGACTGATTCAGGGAACCATAATCGGTGGTAAATGGTACCCGTTTATAAATAGTTGGCAAACGAGTATTGCTTTGTTTCAAATGAGGTTTTATTCTGATAAGGGATGCCGGCTTTCTATGAACTGATTTATTTTTGTGGCTAGTTCAAATGACTCAAAATATTCATAGAAAAAGAAAAATTCCGATGAAACAGAGAAAATCTTTGTAGAACAATAATGATATTCTATTGAAAAAAGAAACGTTCTTCTTATGATAGATCGTGACGTTCCATGTTATGAAAAATGAAGCTTAAGCCTGTCAAACAAATAAAATGGTGCTCTAAGATATAAAAAAGTGAAATATATTGTAAGGTAATGTAAAATAAATATTGCGTTCTTTCTATTCATTACTTAAGCTCTTCTTCTTCTTCTTCTTTCTAATGGGCATTAGGTAAAATGCAGCTTTTGGGGGATTTTAGACAACCCTCAAGAACTACGCCTGCGCACACATGGAAAAATAGATTGACTAAAACATATGATTTTTTTCTGCTTTTTATCTGTTGAACGTAGCAGTGTCTTAAACGAGCCGCTTGTTCATGCCCTGGCTAGGGTCCGAAGGAAATTTCGTTTGCAAAGGTGTTTTTCAATAGAATTCGAAGATTACTTCAGTAATTATCGATGCAGTTCGAAGCAGATAACTGGTGTTTTTTTTTTGTTGAGTTTTGATCAATCCACATTGTCAAAATTGAAATAAAATCAATATGAGATAAGTTGATTTACTTGTTGAGTCAAGCAAGCAAACACAATATGTTGTAAAGTATTTGAACTCAATAACGAACATTATGCATAACTTGATGTTCTATGGTACAATTTTTTATTCGGGTAAACCCATGGAAAGTCAACCATATTTCGGAATGAAAGAGTTTTTTTTGCGATTTTGATCATCCAATAAATTAGCACGTAGTCAAAAATACTTTGTGAACGGGAACAAAAGATATTTTGATGCTTAAACTTTCAATTTGAACTTCTCAACTGTAGATATCAAAACTTTTTTCGATTCACTCACACACTATTTTCTACTGCATGCTAACACACCAGATAAAGTATCGTTATCAAAAGGGACTCTTACACTATTTCTCCGAACAGAATTGATACTTGTAAACTGAGAATCGTTGGTTTTCAACTACAATCATGAGTAATTTCATGAAAAAATTGAAGAAGATACAATAAATATTATGTGATACATTTCGAGCTGACGGCGTTCTCATATAAATTATGATAATATTTTATTTTCGTAGTTTCGTAAAATATTCCAAATCTGTGAATTAGTCCAGCTACAAGAACATGAGCTTAACAAAAGAAAAATTTCAAAAATGTAAGTATTTCCTTTCTCTTTTTGTCTCTCTTGAGATAACGATAATCTTTCTTTTTTCTATGAATAGCTTCATATAGACTTAAATACGGAGTGAAATAGTATGCAATTAATGTTCACACTCTGATGGAGAAACATCATAAG
The DNA here is from genome assembly GCA_905329745.1 of Rotaria sp. Silwood2. NCBI lineage: Eukaryota > Metazoa > Rotifera > Eurotatoria > Philodinida > Philodinidae > Rotaria > Rotaria sp. Silwood2. The sequence goes on along the minus strand of CAJNSZ010000343.1, from coordinate 17,876 downwards.
CAGAACTATCTTATGAATGAAAATTTGTAAATAGTCGTATCATTCGCATGGAACTACACGCGCACTCGTGTGCTTCTATGTCATGCATTTACATAAGAAAAAAGAGAGAATTCGAAACGGTATTGAAAAATCGTTGTTGTGAAAAGTTCTCTTGTAAAAGAATGGATGTGAACCTTGTTTTCACCGATTCGCTCATTCATATACTCATAATCGACTATAAACTAATTGATCTGTTCTCAGGATTCTAATTTGCGCTTTCTACTATTCATAATGAATCATTACCTGAAGGTATCTTAGGAATAGTTGGCACGTTGGATGATACTGTGCCTGATTCACGTGGCATTGCTGGCTGGGTTTCCTTGTCTGTTGCTTGAGACTCAACATTAGCATTCTTCTTGGCAGGTTCTATTAGACTTGGTACGAGAACGGGTTCAAGTAATGGGTACGGTGGATCTATTTCTTTAATTTGTATTATATGGAGTCCGTTGCCAGAATCGAGACATGATTTAACTTGAAATTGTCTACCAGGAAGCAAGAGAATTTCATCTTCCTTAGACAAAAATGAATGATTTTTAATATTCTTTCCAGTATGACAATCGATTTGAAACAAAGTACGGGTTCCAGCTTTGCCTAAAAACATGTCAGCTTCTAGCACCGCGACAGACGACGTACAAGATGAAAATGCCCACCAAATAAAAGTGCTCCCTGTTGGATATTCTGCACGTAAGTCTTTTCGAACTCCTCGATTGATAAAATGTCGGTCGGACGGTAGACGAGCCACTGCTGTTAATACAAGTCGTAAATAGGAAAACCAAGGAATCAGTTTCTGTCTTTCTTCCGAACGTAATGTTTCGTTGAGAATGACATAAAGTGAGTTTTCATGTGGCATCGATTCGTACGTATACAGCATAATCGAAGCAGATTCATCAGTTGTTAAGCCATCTGCTGGGCTTTTACAGTTCTGCTTGACGATGTATACATTACGTTCGACTCTTGGTACGATGCTAACCAGAGGTTTTACTGCGTCTTCAATTGATACAAGTGGCATGTTTTCATAGCCCTCGATGGGTGCTAGCATTCGCTTTGGTAATGGACTAAAATCGACGACGCGAAGATACATTGATTTGTCACTATGGTTGGTGTCCATGTGAAAGTTGATAATCTAAAAAAAACAGATTTTTATTTTCCTAAAATATACTTTAATCCAATTATTTTCGAGACAATCTCTTCAAGGTTATCTGAATTATTTACAACATTCGATTGTTTAATGAGATATTGTGAGAGTTTCAAAAATAAAAGAAAATTTCAGCGATGCAAGTCGCAAAATTTCTGAAGCTTTTATGAGATTATAAATAAGCTTCTGAAGTTTCCATTTTCTTCCTTTTCTTTTTTGGAAGTATGGACATGCTTCATACTTACAGAAAAACTAGAGTTCTGCATATTTTCTTAGGAAAGAAATGGGTTTCACAAGTTGGTGAGAATTTGTTCTCATAACTGTGGATGCCTGAGATTTATCATATTTTGTGGCTCACATTTTTTCGAACAAAGTATCAATGAAGCTCAGCTTAGAATTGCATGTTGGCATGTCACATAATCAGAAAAATCCAGCTCTATGCTTCTCTGAATTTATCATTGACCTATTGATAACCTGCAGTAAATACCTTATTTCGTATTTGAGTCTAACTTTCAAGAGATACAAATTTACGCGAGTCTCAAATGGATCATCCAAAGCATATCTTTATTATACTAGTAATTAATTGGTTCAAAATAACTTTCGAATTATAATACTTCAATACATGGGTTTGCATATTTTCTAACGTTTTATATCCTGGTATACTATTAATGTCCGTATTGGATGACCAACTCATTCAATCACAAGAATCATTTCTTTTTTTAGATTCAATTTATCCATCACAGTCAATTGGTACTAAAAAGAAAGTCAAGTCTATATTCTAGTAACTCATTGGAGCATGTAAAACTTGAAGCTTTCGAGATTTGACATATGATTGATTCAGATGCTTCCATGAAGTCAAGTTTACGATTTTTTTTGGATTTCAGCAAGTTTACCATCAACTGGGTGTTTCCTATTTAAGAATTTAGAGTAAGATATTTTTCACTTAAATTTGGAATGAAATTGTAAACATAGGATCCAATAAAAGAAAGTCTACTGTACAATTCGCTATGTTATGAAGTGATAATATTCGTTTTAAGATCAAGTTGCTGAGAAAAAAAAACAGTCTCGCTTCAGACAACGGACTATGCAACTTAATCTCAGAATCGATTTTTTTCCCTATACTGTACAATACTACGAGTTTGGATTCTTCCTTGGCAATTTCAGTCCAATCGAATGAATAGTCAAGATACAACACTTTACACAAACTTTAAAATATTCATTCATAGCGCCACTCTTTTTTTTCTGAGTCATTTCACTGGCTTGACATAAACAGAGCGACTTTGATGCTTTGAGAAATAACAGATGCCTAACTTTGACCATTCCAAGAATGAACATTGTGTATATTATCTCAGTTTACACTTTAACTTTTTCCATCAATATAAAGTTTGTCAAGCTCTCTTATTTGATATAGATGAAATCTTTTTTCTATCCGGCTATGAGGTGCAAGTTAATATTTAGATGAAATTTTAGTTCCAATTTAAAATTAACAAAAGGACATAACTAGCTGATGAATATTTATCGAGCACATTTTTGGTCCATAAGTAAAATAAAATCAGACTAATCCGGTCTGTAAAGTATGTCATGCGAATACTTTTTTTATATCAGAATTATTTTTTTCTAATCGTATTCAGAAAGGGAGCAGAAAACAGGTTTTATTTTGGTCTATATGAGTTTCTGTCATAATTTTCACAAAAAAGCTCAAGTTTTGCTCATTTTTTAAGAAAAGTATCAAGTTTGTTAGAGAAAAAGTTACATAATTTGTGCAAAACAAAAGAATAAAAATACCTCGAAAACTGGAAATCTTGTTCAGAAAATAAGAAAAAACCTCGAGTTTTTATGAAAACTATGGACGAAATTGCCATGTCAAAAAACGGAATAGTTTGTTCCTTTTCGTACAAATTTAGTGTAAAAACGAATATGTTTGTCTCTCAGGTTGACCTATGTGACATTGTTAAGGTCTTACTGAATAAAATGTATTCTCGTCTAGAGATATCCAATATTGAAAACTAAATTGTATACTATGAGGAAAAATCACTCAATTAACTTGTTGTAAATATTCGACCTGATTAGCAGACGATGCCAAATCCAAGGTTTTCGCCTCGATGAGACTTAGTTGAATGTATTTTAGATTTTAAAATACATTGATAAATTTATTAAAGCAAAATTTTGCTTAAACTCTCATAATCAAAGTTAAAATGGGATGCCTTAATCATATGTCAATCATCTGTTGCATATCTCTACTATCACTATTTTATATGAGTCTTATCATACACGATATTGTTGATGTATCCATTCACTCTATACCGCTATAAATGCTAGTAGTGTATATTAATAGCATAAACTTATTTTGGTCTAATTTAGCTTTCGTTGCTAAGAGTAAACCTAATATATAACTTTGGAAGTGCAAGTTAACTCAGAAGGCAACATATACTCTTAGATGGTTGATAAGTCTTGTTAAATGATTGATGTTGTCTGTAATTTTACACGACATCATAGTTGAACTTTAGGAACTCTCAAATCTTTGTGATCTGTCACAGCTATAGAATTAAAAGTACTGAAGACATCCATAGTGCTCATTTATTTCTAGAAAACTTCGAAATATAAGTATATCAACTACTTTCACGTTCCAATTGTTTTATTTTTTGTGAAACCTGAATTGAGGTCTAATAAATATATTCTCATTATGACAGTACCCTATCCACATATATTATACTGCATTTGATGATTTAAGTTCAACTATTTCAGTGAGCTTTCATTATAGCATTATTACATCGTAAAAGTCAAGTTTTAAGTATTGAAGAGATGATTTCTTAAGTTGCTGTCTAAATGTTTACAAGTGAACCTATCAATATTTCATGACATTATCAATTTTGGAAAGATTTTGCACTATGCTTCATGATGTACGTAAGTATAGCGTAAAGTTCTCAATTCTGCTAATGTCTACTAGCTGTGCTTAGATGTGAATATAAATATTGTGAAACATTTACAACTCTCGACTTACTCTATAAGTATGTGCGACGATTGGATAAAAAGTTGATGATGATATTCTTAACTATGGATTTGATCTCTGATGAAGATCTTCACAGTTTTTTTGCCGAAGTAGAAACTTGAATTATAGTAATTTTGTGCGAAAAAAGACACAGTGTGATGTGATTACGTTACTTAAAGTTATCAGTGTTTATTTCTTCAAGTATAAATAATAAATAAAGTTCAACATGTTTAAAATAATTTTGAACTCAATTAGTATTTTCTTAATCAAATCAATCATTTGTTTACATATGTACTAGTCAGGATTTACTGTAAAAACATGAGAAGTAAATGTTTATGCTAGATTAATTTTCTTTTGAATAGGAGGGTGTGGGTATCTTTCTTCTCTTTACCCACATGCGCACTCCACACCATCGCGTTGTCTGACAATGTTCGCCTTGGTCTAAAGACATTGTTTTAGTAGGCTGAATGCTTTTACCGGCCGTCTTACGGACCCCTATGTGAGCTAAAATATATTGCTCTTATACGCACGATTTTCTGTATTGCTTGAAACATTGCGTTGACATCCTGTCAAATCTGAGTATGATCGGGACCTCTGTAGGTTGACTGTCACCCGTGTTTGTGAGACTAGAATTATTTTGTCCTGACTATCAATATTTTACATACGGCTTGAAACTTTTTGCTCCTACTTTAACAGATTTTTCTATTATCTGAAGCTTTTGCAAGTCATCCTATCAAGTTCTTCGTGCCCCTTAAGTTTCTACCAGCAGTCTGAGAAATTGATCGTTGGGTTGAAATTCCATGTACGATCAGGGGTGAAAAGCTCTTTGGTTGGAATTTTTGCTCAACGTTGGCTTGCAAAAATTTGTTTCATCTTCAAATTGATGCAAAGCCCTACGGCTCGAAGTAGGTGGCCTTTTATGTTACACCCTATTATCAGTGACGAAAATTGTCCTATTAACTCTATTACAAGAATGACTGAAGCAAAGCTTCCTTTCTTCGCTGTTGGGATATGTGTGCTAGTTTTCTCTTTAATGACACCCACACCAGCACCTTCAAGAATTATTTTAGATGTAATTACAAATCGATTTTGTAATACTATTCTTTAGACCAGGATCAAAAACTTTATCGAGGCTGAGACCAAAAGAAAAACTTAACTGCGACAGTACTAAAAGAAACTTGGTCCCGTATATTTACACTCATGAATCTCAATGTCCTATCTATCTGAATCATTTTGAATATTCGCAGCGTCTTTCAACTAGCATATAATATTGAAAATAGTTTTCTGTGCTTTTCGAATCTGCCTAATAATTTACTCATCAGAATGAAGCAATCGAACACTAAATGTTTTGAATAATTTTAATTTTGTTTTGCTTCTTACTGTTGCAACATGATAACACTATCTATTCTGTTTTTCTCTGCTTTGCCTTCTTTTGTTTTCTTTCTTAAAGTCTTTTCAGATAAGCACTCTATTGATAAGAACTATACAGCAAGACTAAAACATTCGTCGAGAGACTAAACGACTAGTGACATCAAAGAACAACAAAACTTCACTCTCACTCACTGAAATTCATTACCCATGAAGTAGATTGATCCATACCTATATGATTTGAGATAGGTAGTTAAAAATGCACGACCATTTCAATGCTTTTTTGCATTTTATTTCGCACTGAATTAAATAAAGCTTACATTATTATGAATATGAGAAGATTTTTCTATAAGCTAATACAAATATTGATAATTTTCTGTCTAATTTTTCTTTTAGATTTGAATAGATATTTTAGAAGATTCGGCACTTCATCTTATTTCGTAGAAAGAACGAAGAAAAGCATGTAGCTTGTTCATTTGAACTTGAAATTCATAAGTTTAATTATTTCCAAAAGAATATCTGAGGAAAAAGCTATTCTAAATCTGATGAGAAAAAAGTCTTTTAAGATAGTCTAATGTAAATATAAAACTCCCAATGGTATGTATAGGCTATTTGAGATTCTGAGAGATATGTAGGAGATCTTATTGACTGCGTTTTATTGGCTCTGAAAGAGTCACAAAGATTTAGGACACAGATGGAAACACAGATATATTGTGAAGTTTTCAATTAATAATCAAAAGACGCTGATACAAATAAGAGTGAACATGAGGAAAGATCGAGCGACTTTTTCTTCAGTCAATCGCATACAAACAGAAATATTCAAAATAAGTCGAAAAATTGTTTTATTCAACAGAAAATTGAGCATTATAATAGTATATGAGCAACCTTGGGTATGGGTGTGGGTGTAAATGTCCTCTTCACCCATCGACAACCGCATCCAGCCTGTGGTATTGTGCAAACTCAAAAATCTACCAGAAAACAAATGTTTTAATAGGAAAATGTATACTCTAGTGAAAGAAGTCAAAAAAAGCTATAGAAACTGTCAAAACTCTGTGATCTCGTACAATTTTTAGAACTTAAAGAATCAAAGATGTTCACGGAGTCGTCTATTTCTAGAAAATGGGAAAAGCGAAGGGTTTCAATGAGCTCCATGTTACAACTGTTTTATTTTTNTTATATGGAGTTCGTTGCCAGAATCGAGACATGATTTAACTTGAAATTGTCTGCCAGGAAGCAAGAGAATCTCATCTTCCTTTGGCAAAAATGAATGATTTTTAATATTCTTTCCCGTATGACAATCGATTTGAAATAAAGTACGGGTTCCAGCTTTGCCCAAAAACATTTCAGCTTCCAGCACCTCGACAGATGACGTACAAGATGAAAATCCCCACCATATAAAAGTGCTGCCTTTTGGATAGTCTGCACGTAAGTCTTTTCGGATTCCTCGATTAACGAAATGTCGGTCGGACGGTAGACGAGCCACTGCTGTCAATACAAGTCGTAAATATGAAAACCAAGGAATCAGTTTCTGTCTTTCTTCCGAACGTAATGTTTCGTTGAGAATAACATAAAGAGAGTTTTCATGTGGTATTGATTCGTACGTATAGAGCATAATTGAAGCAGATTCATCAGTTGTTAAGCCATCTGCTGGGTTTTTACAGTTCTGTTTGACGATGTATAGATTACGTTCGACTTTTGGTACGATGCTAACGAGAGGTTTTACTGCATCTTCAATAGATACAAGTGGCATATTTTCATAGCCTTCGATGGGTGCTAGCATTCGCTTTGGTAGTGGACTAAAATCGGCGACGCGAAAATACATCGATTTGTCACTATAGTTAGTGTCCATCTGTAAGTTGATAATCTATGAAGAAAAGCAGATTTTATTTTCCCAAAATACACTTTAATCTAATTATTTTCGAGACAATAATCTTCAAGGTTATCTGTATTATTTACAAGATTAGATTGATTAATGAGATGTTGCGAGACTTTCAAAAAAAAAGGAAATTTCAGCGATGTAAGGCGCAACATTTCTGAAACTTTTATGGGGTTATAAATAAGTTTCTGAAATTTCTATTCTCTTACTTTTCCTTTTTGGCCGTATGCACATGCTTCATACTTACAGAAAAACTAGAGTTCTGCTTATTTTTCTATGAAAAAAATGGGTTCCACAAGTCGGCGGAAGTTTGTTCTCATAACTGTGGATGCCTGAGATTTATCATATTTTGTGGCTCATATTTTTTTCGAACAAAGTATGAATGTAGCTCAGCTTAGAATTGTATATTGGTATATCACATAACCAGAAGCATTCATCTTTATGCTTCTCTGAATTTATCATTGGCCTATTGATAATCTGCAGTAAATACCTTATTTTGTATTTGAGTCTAACTTTCAAGATATACATATTTACGTGAGTCTCAAATGGATCATCCAAAGCATATCTTTATTATACTAGTATTTAATTGGTTCAAAATAACTTTCGAATTATAATATTTCAATACATGTGTTTGCATATTTTCTAACGTTTTATATCCTGGTATACTACTAATGTTCGTATTGGAGGACCAACTCATTCAATCACAAGAATCATTTCTTTTTTAGATTCTATTTATTCATCACGGTCAATTGGTACTAAAAAGGAAGTCAAGTCTATTTTGTAGTAACTCATTGGAGCATGTCAAACTTGAAGCTTTCGAGATTTGACATATGATTGATTCAAATGCTCACATAGAATCAAGTTTACGATCTTTTCTTGGATTTCAGCAAGTTTACCATCAACTGGGTGTTTTCTATTTTAAAAATTTAGAGTAAGATATTTTTCACTTAAATTTGAAATGAAATTATAAACAGAGAATCCAATAAAAGAAAGTCTACTGTACAGTTTGCTATGTTATGAAGTGATGATATTCGTTTTAAGATCAAGTTTCTGAGAAAAAAAACAGTGTTGCTTCAGACAACGGACTATGCAACTTAATCTCGGAATCGATTTCTTTCTACATATACTGTACAATGCTACGAGTTTGGATTCCTCCTTGGCAATTTCAGTCCAATCGAATGAATAGTTAAGATATAACACTTGACGCAAACTTTAAAATATTCATTCATAGTGCCACTGTTTTTCTTCTGAGTCATTTCACTGGCTTGACACAAACAAAAACGACTTTGATGTTTTGAGAAATAACAGATGCCTAACTTTGACCATCCCAAGAATGAACATTGTGTATATTATTTCAGTTTACACTTTAACTTTTTCTATCAATATAAAGTTTGTCAAGCTCTCTTATTTGGTATAGATGAAATCTTTTTGTTCCATCCGACTATGAGGTGCAGATTAATATCTAGATGAAATTTTGGTTCCAATTCAAAATTAACACAAGGACATATCTAGCTGGTGAATATCTATCGAGCACATTTTTGGTCCATAAGTAAAATAAAATCAGACTAATCAGGTCTGTAAAGTATGTCATGCGAATACCTTTCTATATCAGAGTTATTTTTTTCTAGTCGTATTCAGAAAGGAAGCAAAAAACACGTTTTGCTTTGGTCTATATGAGTTTTTGTCATAATTTTCACAAAAAAGCTTAAGGTTTGCTCATTTTTTTAAGCAAAGTTTCAAGCTTGTTAGAGAAAAATTTGCACAAGACAAAGGAATGAAAACACCTCGAAAACTTGAAATCTTGTTCAGAAAATAAGAAAAAACCTCGAGTTTTTATGAAAACTATGGAAGAAATTGCCATGTCAAAAAAACGGAATAGTTTGTCCCTTTTCGTACAAATTTAGTGCAAAAACGAATATGTTTGTCTCTCAAGTTGGCCTACGTAACATTGCTAAGCTCTTACTGATAAAATGTATTCTTGTCTAGAGATATCCAATATTGAAAACTAAATTGTATACTATGAGGAAAAACAACTCACGTCAGTTAACTTGTTGTAAATATTCGACCTGATTGGAAGACGATACCAGACCAAAGATTTTAAAATACATTGATAAATTTATTAAAGCAAAACCTTGTTTAAACTCTCATAATCAAAGTTAAAACGGAATACATTAATCATATGCTAATCATCTGCTGCATGTCTCTATGATCATTATTTTATATGAGTCTTGTCATACACGATATTATTGATGTATCCATTCACTCTATCCCGCTATAAATGCTAGTAGTGTATATTAATAGTATAAACTTATTTTGATCTAATTTAGCTTTCATTGCTAAGAGTAAACCTAATATATACCTTGGGAAGTGAAAGTCAACTCAGAAGGCAACATATACTCTTAGATCGTTGATAATTCTTGTTAAATGATTGATATTGTCTGTAATTTTACACGACATCATAGTTGAGCTATAGGAACTCTCAAAGCTTTGTGATCTGTCACAACTATAGAATTAAAAGTATTAAAGACATCCATAGAGCTCATTTATTTCTAGAAAACTTCGAAATATAAGTATATCAACCAATTACACGTTTCAATTGTTTTATTTTTTGTGAAACCTGAATTGAGGTCTAATAAATATATTCTCATTATGACAACACCTTATCCACATATGTTATACTACATTTAAGGATTTACGTTAAACTATTTGAGTGAGCTTTCATTATAGCACTATTGCATCGTACAAATCAAGTTTTAAGTATTGCAGAGATGATTTTTTAAGTTGCTGTCTAAATGTCTACAAGTGAACCGATCAAAATTTCGTGACATTATCAATTTTGCAAAGGTTTTCCACTATGTTTAATAATGTACGTAAGTATAGTTTAATGTTCTCAATTCTGGGAATGGATTGTGAAATGATTTAGTTGATCCATATGAATATTTTGTAGTATTCTCAGTCCTGCTAATATCTACTAGCTGTGTTTAGATGTGAATATAAATATTGTGAAACATCTACAACTCCTGACTTACTCCATAAGTATGTGCGACGATTGAATTAAAAGTTGATGATATCCTTAACGATGAATTTGATTTCTGACGAAGGTCTTCATAATTTTTTTTGTCGAAGTAGAAACTATTAAATTATAATAATTTTGTGCAAAAAAGACAGAGTATGAAGCAATTACGTTACTTAGATTTATCAATGTTGATTTCTTCAAGTATAAATAACAAATACAGTTCAACGTCTTTAAAATAATCTCGAACACATTTCGTACTTTCTTAATCAAATCAATCGTTTGTTTTTACATATGTACCAATCAGAGTTTACTTTAAAAACATGAGAAGTAAATATTTATGCTAGATTAGTTTTCTTTTGAATATAAGCTTTGTTGCCATAAGTTTGGTAAAAGTATTCAAAAGAAGAAATTTTCTGTGAACTTTAACGGAGGAAAAAATCAACACTTCTCTTTTCTACTTCAAATAAACTTTAACCTGTATGGTTGTTGCTATTCCTTGCTGGCGGTCACCAGAACATGAAAGTTTTTAATATTACGAACATCGCTGAACAAGTCAAGGATCACGCATATAGGAGTACAAAATACACTCTGAAAGTAACTCATACTCTCATTTGCCCCAAATCAGCCTTTAGTTATTCTAACCAGCCTAGCGATCCTGAGCCTCTCCACACGAGATGTCAATCTTTTTTCTTGGCACATAGATTCATAACAATAACTTAATACACACATGTTCAAAGACGAAACTCATATCATGCACATGTGCCACAAATATGCTCAAGACTAAATGTACTGCAGGATTTAGACTGAAGTAGGGTTTTTTCGTTGCATATGTGTTGATGTGTGATGCATTTTTTCATATCCTGTGTACATTCGTGATACCCTCACATCGAACTTTTTCAATTGATGTACTTTCAAGAGTCATGCATCTTGATTGACGGGGTGTAAGCGAGTTTAGAGCGTGGAGTAGTAGTGGCTTTGTGAATAGGAAGAGCCTTCAAACCTACTCCCAACACCACATTCACACGAATCCTACTACACAGGGGTGCTGGTGTGGGTGTGGGTGGGTGGTGTAGGTGTTTTTCTTCTCTTTACCCACACACCCACACCCACACTCGCACCCTCGCGTTGTCTAACACTGTTCGCCTTAGCCTAAAGACATTGTTTTAGTAGACTGAATGCTTTTACCAGCCGTCTTGCGGATCCCTATGTGAGGTGAAATATATTGCTCTTATGCGCATGATTTTCTGTATCGCTTGAAACTTTGCGTTGATATCCTGTTAAATCTGTGTGTGATCGGGACCTCTGTACGTTGACTGTCACCCGTGTTTGTGAGACTAGAATTGTTTTGCCCTGACTCTCAATACTTTACATACGGATTGAAACTTTTTGTTTCCACTCTAACAGATTTTTCTATTATCCGAAGTTTTTGCGAGTCATTACTATCAAGTGTTTCGTGGCCCTTACGTTTCCACTACCAGCCTTAGAAATTGGCGGCAGGATTGAAATTCTGCATGTTGACTTCCAAGCACGACCATGGGCTCAGAGCAAGTGACCTTTCATGTTACACCCCATTATCAGTGGCGAAAATTGTCCTGTTAACTCTGTTACATGAATGAATGAAGCAAAGCTTCCTTTCTTCGCTGTTGGGATGTGGATGTTATTTTTCTCTTTAACAACATCCACACCCACATCAGCACCCTCAAGAATTATTTTAAACGTGATACAAATCGATTTTGAAATACTATTCTTTAGACCAGGATGAAAAACTTGTATCGGGACTGAGACCAAAAGAAAAACGTAGCCGCGACAGTACTAAAAGAAATTTGGTTCCGTACATCTATACTCATGAATCTCAATGTCCTATGTATCTAAATCGTTTTGAATATTCGTAGTGTCTTGCGACTAGTATATAATATTCAAAATAGTTTCTTGTGCTTTTGAATCTTTCTAATAATTTACTCACCAGGGTGAAGTAATCGAACACTAAATGTTTTGGGTAATTTTAATTTTGCTTTGTTTCTTACACTGTTCGCTTGTTTTTTTCAAATGATTCGCTTCTTACTTTTGCAATATGATAACACTATCTATTCTGTTTCTGTCTGCTTTGCCTTTTGTTTTTTAAAATTCTTTTCAGATAAGAACTCTATTGATAAGAACCACAGAGCAAGACTACAACATTTGCCGAAAGACTACACGACGAGTGATATCAAAGAAAAACAAAACTTCATTCTCACTCACTGAAATTCATTACCTATGAAGTAGACCGATCCATATCTATATGATTTGAGATACGTAGTTAAAAGTGCAAGACTATTCTAATCTTCTTTTGCATTTTATTTCACACTGAATTAAATAAATCTTACATTATTATGAATATGAGAAGCTTGCTCTATAAGCTGATACAAAGATTGATAATTTTCAGTCTAATTTTTCTTTTAGATTTGAATAAATATTTTAGAAGATTTGACATTCCATCTTATTTTAAGTTTAATTATTTCCAAAAGAATATCTGAGAAAAAAACTTTCCTAAATCTGATGAGAAAAATTAGTCTTTTAAGATAGTTTAATATAACTATAAAACTCGCAATGGTATGCATAGGCTATTTGAGATTCTGAGAGATATGTGTGAGATCTTATTGACTGCTTTTTATTGGCTCTGAAAGAGTCACAAAGATTTATGACACAGATGGAAACATAGACATATTTTGAAGTTTTCAATTAATAATATATTAATAATCAGAAGACGCTGATACAAATAAAAGCGAACATGAGGGAAAGATCGAGCGATTTTTTCTTCAGTCAATCGCATACAAACAGAAATATTCAAAATAATTCAAAAAATGGTTTCCTTTAACAGAAAATTGAGCATTATCATAGTATATGAGCAATCTTGGGCATGGGTGTGGGTGTAGATGTCCTCTTCACCCACCGAAAATCACACCCACATCCAGCCTGTGACATTGCGCGAACTCAAAAATCTACCAGAAAACAAACGTTTTAATAGGAAAATGTATACTCCAGTGAAAGAAGTCAAGAAAAGCTATAGAAACTGTCAAAACTCTGTGATCTCGTAGAATCTGTAGAACTCAAAAAATCGAAGACGTTCACCGAATCGTTTATTTCTTGAAAATTGGAAAGGAGAAGGATATCAACGAACTCCATGCTACAGCTGTTTTTATTTTTTGTGAGAATTCAATTGAACTGTAACATATATTTTCTCATTATGAATGCCTTTCATTTTCTGTGAAACAAGACATCATCGACATTCGCGTAGACCCTCATCTATATATATAGTACAGCATTAGTGAGTTTTCAATATAATATTATTGCTTCGTTCAAATCAAGCTTCGAGTATTGAAGAAATGATTCTTCAGTTACTCTTTAAATGATCATAAGTGATTTGATTAATGCTTTGCGGCATTCCTTGTTTGACAGATGTTCTTTTGTTGTGTTTATTTTTAATAATATACATAAGTATACTGTGACACTGTCAGTAATAGAAATGCACTCTGACTCGATGTGGTTAATCCAATAGATAAATATTTTGTGATATTCTCAGCTGAGTCAATGTTTTCTAGATGTACTGAGATGTAAGTACAACACCAACAACAAAAATTTCAACAGTTTTAGAATGTTTATGAACTCATTTAGTTTTTTATCAATTTTATCAACTGTGCATATACATCACTTAGAATTTTTTTGCGAAAAAATAAGAAGTAAACGTTTGTTCTATATTCTTTTTTCTGATATGATTTTTTTTTGAAAGGATGCAAAGGAGTAATGTTCTGTTAGTTGTTTAACAGTAAAAAAAATGCAATTATTGTATCTCTATTCTACTTCAACTCAACTTTAATCTGTCCGGTAGTTATTATTTTTTGATGGTAGTCAAAAGAAAAAAGAAGAATTATCATTGCTGTAAACAAGGTTGAGCGTAGCGAGCATCACGCTAATAGCGATATCAAAATGTACTCTGAAAGTAAATGCTACCCTCATATATACAGAAGTTTAGAATTAACCGCTTCTCAAAAGTCAATCATTATTTATTCGAACATCGTCTATAAATTATCGAGCTTAGTCACACAGATTTAAAGGAAAATAATTAAATGCACACACTATAAAGTGAAGTTTGGCTGATGAATATGTCTTGAAGTGTGACACATGTTTTCTATATTTACTATACATTCAAGACATTCTCAAACCGAAGTTCTTCTGTGAAGGTGTTTTTGTGTGGCATGTATGTTAAATGATCGATAGGTCAGCAAAATCATTCAATGATACTTCTCAGCATGGCTTAGATCAAGAAAATCTCAAGTAACTAACCATAAAAAGCAGTGTAACGTAAACATGTTAACTGGCATTGTTATCCTACTAGGTTCTTAAGTTGCTTACACATTCAATTGACTCAACGATTATTGACAAGAAATTGTATGACAGTGCAAGATACGAGTTTTAGATTTCGAAGGACAAAACAAATAACTGTGATAGAATATGTATGACAGTGCATGAGACGGTAGTCGTATACATACAGATGCATGTAAGTCACAATGCAAATAGTATTTTTATTGTCATTTCTCTGAGCAGGTGCATTATACTTATACATATCAGTAGTATCCTATGGAAGATCTCCTCTAACGAGAGACAAAGAGTGAGACTATTTCTAGACTTTTCAAACCCATATTTTGTTCAAAGATACGTTTTCATCAAATGAAAGTACAAAAACACTTCATGCCTTTTTTCAGTGAAAGAAACATATTACATCTTCATTTTGATCCTTAAGATGACGAAATCTAATTTTATTTTAAGAAGAGACAAGACTTTACGAGATACCTAAATAACTGTTCTTGAAGAATTTATAGATACTGAAGTGCATTAAAAAAATAATTTTTTCCAGAAATATTTTCAATCGGTGTCTGTTTTTATGAGAAATAGCAAATGAAGAACTGAAATAGTTTTGTGAAAGATTTGCTTAAAGAATACTATTCCAGTGTTTGAAATGTTCTCTATTTGCTAGATGACAGGTCTCGTATATGAAGTTCTTCTTCTGAGATTTCGAAAAGGACCANGTTCTCGCTCGAGTGTTAGCTCTCATATGTATAGAACGAAAGAGACAAGCAGTGTCACTGATGTTATGTGACAGAACGATGAAAAAGATGACCTTCGTGGGAATCGAACTCACACCTCCTGCTATCCGGGCAGTTGTCCTAAGCCAATTAGACTAGAAGGCGCATCTTAATCATCGTTTAGCGTCCAAGTGATTCATCATGGACGCTAACATCGAGCATCGCGTAATTCGTTCCTCCTGCCAGGGTCGCCAATCGTAACGAAAAATTAAGTAGGGTAGAGGAGGAGTCGGGGCGTCTTATATAATCGTGGTGGATGTATATAAGTGTGACTTGAAGGATGCACAACACAAGGAACAATAAACCGTGTTAATTTATTTGAAATGATGAGACACGAATATACAATGTTTAATGTAAGAAGACACGGCACACAATAAATTCGAGAGAATGGGTGTCTCTATAATGCTATGATCCTTGACCCAGCCGAACTTCGTTACTTGTTCACCAACCTATTTGTTTATCAATCAATTATACAAGCTGTAACCAGCGGAGACTGAACTGCTTTGTATTCTAAACGAACTGCCTCGTATTCAACTCCTAACTGCCTTCTGTTTGTCTCAGAGACACCCATATATAGAGAGAGAACGCGAGAGAAAGAAAAGAGTGAGAAATGGGAGAAAATCGACAAAATGGAAGAGAAGAAAAGGAGAGAGGAAAGAAAATCAAGAAAGAATTACGCGATGCTCGAGCGAGAACAAAGGGCGGGATATCAAAGGACATCCGACGTCCTATGTAAACGCTATTAGTCTCATCACGTTGGGATAATGTGCTTCTTAGCACCGTATGACGCGATATCGACTGGCGTAATCCGAAGAAGCCAAGTGCTCTATTAGCACAGTCATGTGCGCTATCAGTAGCCGCTAATAAGCGCTTCTTAGGGATACTGGCTTTGCATCAGCGTTGCAGTATAATAATTCTACGAATAATATTTTTTTTGTTATTATCTTCAAAGGCACAAAAGGTTTTATGAAAGGGTATTTAGAAAGATTCTCAGGCACCTTCAACGTCATCAAAGATTTTCCAAAAGTCAGAAAAACGCTTCTGAGAATATTATTAACGACTGCAAGCGCTGGGGATGCTGACTTACGAGTAGCATTAACATTACATTAAAGTAATGCTAACAGTAATACTTTTTTGTTACGATTCTAAGAGAAAAGTATTGCAATTCGTATTGATTAATATAATGCTAAAGCAGAGCCAGTATCTCTGACTAAGTTCAATAAGCTTGTGTTACAATTTCACTACAAAAGCAGTTTAGCTACCATTAAATTAATGATATATTGTAATAACTGAGTAGCAGCTAAAATGCTTTTGCATTGTAACATAAATGTGTACAACTTAGTCAAAGATACTGGCTCTACTTTAGCATTATATTAATCAATACAAATTGCAATAATTTTGTCTTAGGATCGTAATAAAGAAGTATTACTGTTAGCATTACTTTAATGTAATGTTAATTCTAAGTCAGCATCCCTAGCGCTTGCAGTCGTTAGTAATTCCCTCCGAAACGTTTTTCAGGCTTTTGAAAAACCTCTGATGCCGTTGAAGGTGCCTGAAAATCTTTCTAAATACTCTTTCAACAAATCTTTTGTGCCGTTGAGAATACCTATGAACCCTTCAAAATCCCTTTTCATAAACCCTTGATAGCGTTTAGGATGCTTAGAAACGCTGGCAGATACCCTTTCATGAACCCTTTGAGAATTTATTATCCTCTGATTTTTTTGCACTGTAGTTGATGGGATTGATCAACCTTCTGAATTACCTTTTGATCAACTTCTTTATAGTTGATGGAAGTGATCAACCTCCTGAACTACCCTTCGATCTACCGCTTTCGAGTTGACGAAGCTGATAAACGCTTTCTATTAGCTTTACGAAAAGTAATGCTAGGGGATTTCATTATCATATACCCGTTTATAAACGGATAACTGTATTGAAATTAATTAGTTCTTAAATTTCATCTACCCTTTGAAAAGGTTTAGGAGAATGCAACGGATAATATACCCTTTAACCGCTTTTGAATTCTATAAACGTTTTGATAAACTTTTTCATAACGGGTATTTTAAGTTGATGAATCCATTTTTAACTATTTTTTGGGGTATATAAAAGGATTTAGCATCTTCGGATAAATGGTAGAAAAGGGTATATTATCAGTTGCATCCTGATAAACGCTTTAAAGGTTTATCATTCGATATGCTTTTTTTTATCAGTGTGCTGCGCCATCAAAAATCATTTACATTCTACATTGTTGCATGTAAGAGCGTATTGAGATACTTTCGAGATGTTTTGGCAAAACAGTCTGAAAGAAGATTGTACACAGCTTTGTTTACGCATCA
>CAJNSZ010000342.1:66037-110583 GCA_905329745.1 Rotaria sp. Silwood2 | reverse complement strand
TAGGCATTTTTCCTTTATTTATAGTAGACCATTTTTCATCAGCAGATGCAAGCAATACCTGAAGATATTATTTTCAGTCTTTCTCAATTACTAAAAAGGCTTGAGAAAAAATAAATATGTGAAGAGATAGCCGATTCAATGTTCTACAAAACCCATATTAAACAATCTCAAATATCAAAACTTTTCTTAACCGGCGGCATCCTTTAACTTTCAACTTCATTAGTATTTACAACCATTTATTATGTTCTAATATCATAATTGTAATATATACATGGGGTACAATGTACCCTTTTTTTAAGCCATCCACACCAACTACCTGCTCGCTTTAATAAATACTTAATAAACAATAATATTTTCTTCAAAAACTATCACTAATCATTCAATGTTCCCAAGACAAAAAACATATTTTCGAAATATATATTCTATTGAACAAAATACGTATAGTAAACTTATTATTGTTTTTATACCGGATAGCAATCTAAACACATCTCTATTATCAAGTACACTTCAAAGATCAATTGTTTATTATAATCTTTTAAAACTTTTCAAAACTATGTTTAATTACGCCTTAGTACAAGAAACGAATATTTCCAAGACTTGCGTCTGTTTTAGAACTCGTTATCTGCACAATGAGACGAATACATGTCGAAAAAGCATTCAATTTAAAAAATGATCTTGACGTTCAAATAAAGAATCGGAAACTTTTAACTTTCTGAAATGATTATTTTTCTTCTCTTGTCTTGATTAATAATACGGCGAGTTTTAAGTATTATTCTATCCTCTATACTTATATCAAAGACAAGATTGACAAAAAGAAATGTTCAATAGAAACAGATAATTTCTTTTTATTCTTCATCAATAGTAAATTCATATTAAGGGATAAAAAAAATGTCATTTGACAATTTTTTACATTTGTATTTAAGTTGTTGTCGACAAATATCAACAACAGTCCAATATTGACGTTTATCATTAAGAATATAAACAATAGATGAAAATGATCATTCACCATCACCATCATTATTTTCATTTAGAAAAGAAAATAATAAAATATTATCATAAAAAAAATTAATTGGCATTCAAAATCATTGATGAATCTAATTTGTATTATATCTTACTCATTTAACACAATTCATGTCATCAAAACCGTGTTACTTTTGACAATTAGTCGCAATACTTGAAAAAATCGTCAATAAATTGTAATCAATCGACCGTTTTCTGAATAGGAAAATAAATCATCGATTAATCGCGATTAAATAACGATTTTTCTTATGTCACTATGAATCACGATTAATCACTGATTTTCCTACAAACTTCAACAATAAATGTTATTGCATAAAAATAAACATTTATTTTCTTTTATTTAGATTATATGGTCTTTGCAATGAAAAATAAATATTATCCTATTAAAAAGTTTTCTTTATTCTATTTAGACAATCAGATCTGATTAATGAACAGTAAGAGTTATTTTTGTTTTAGATTCGTTTTTTTCTTTTATTAGAACATTTGGTCTTCGATATGAACGTGAGCATTTCTTAATGGAAAGTAAGTGTTTTATTTAAATTGTACTTGGATCATATAATCATCAGAGTAAACCGTGAATATTCACATGTCATATTTTTGTTTGCAGTATCACCGATGGTGCTTCAAACTTTCAGTTCTAACTATAATCAATTTTAGAGAGTGTTGTCTATCCAAATGCAAATTTATGATTAGAAAGAATTCAAATTCATTGAGAAAACAAAGTTTCAGAATATACATATTTTACTAATAAAAATTTTTGCTGCATCATCTATAAAAATATTTGTGTCAGGGCTGGAACCGATTTGGGCGTCTATGGTTAGGACAGACGACTCAAATGCATTGCCGCTAGTAGAATTCATCATAATCGGTTCGATTCTGTCAGTTTTTACAGATTTCAATAGTATTCACTCGTTTTGATACAATACATCATGACATACGATTTTGAGAAAAAACTCGTGGTTATTTCCGGTTCGTATCATATGGGTCGTTTTACTAATAACAGTAAAAGACCGCAAATAATCAAGACAGTTTTCATTGATAATGTATATCTTTTTTCGGTTGCATAAAAACTATAAAACTAACGAAACAACAAATCAAATTAAATACAATTGATTCAAAAAAAGACGATGAAAAAAAAACTAATATATCATTTTTATAATTATCCTTAAGACGATCTATTGAAAATGATTGTCAAAGATAACAATTGAATAATTAATTTTATTCATCAAAATTTGTTTTATTAATACAAAAGATAATCAATTTATAAATGCAACAAAAAATCTACTTGAAAAATGTGTAACAAATTTATGAAAATGATGTGTTTTGTTTCTTGTTTCTTTCAAATGTGGTGTTTGGCATAGAATAAAAAAAAAAGAAAGAACAAAGAAAATTAAGTCTAACATTTGAAATAATCATATTCGACATTGTATTGAACATAAATGTTAATTTTATGCACCTTCATATCGAATTACAAATTTATTTTCATCATGATGCAGTGTGTTTCGAACATAATATTTGCCTTCAAATTGTTCATTACTACGATTCCATTTTACTTGAACAATTGCTGTATGACCTAAATTCTCTTCTGGATTTCCTGTTCCAAGTTGATAATGTAATTTTAAACTCATTCGAAGAGTTTTTCGTGAATAAATACCTGTTATGACATAAATACCTATATCATCTTTTCCTTTTCCATGAACAATATGATCAGCTTCTGGATAAAATCCAAGTCCTATATCATATGGTCCATAATATTCACCAGATATATAATGGTAACTTGCAAATGTACCCGATATAAAGATTGAATCACTTATATCAGATCCCATAGGAATTGCTCCATGAATGTAAAATTTAGGAAAACATAATGGACGACCTTTCATACATGGAAGTATGCATGTAAAGAAACATACACAGAACCCTACTAATATTGCAATGCTGATCACACCACCCACTGCGCCTCCAACGATAGGTGCGATAGGTACTCCATTAATTTTTCCTTTATCTAAATTTTGGAAAAAGTCAATTAAATATGAATATCTTTGCATAGCCTCCTAAAGATGTAAATAGTTTTGAAATGAATTAAATTAAAAAAAAATGTTATGTCGAAGTTATTAAACATAATTTAAACAACAAATAATAACCATTCAATTGATGATATTATAAATAAAATGAATAATTCTAGTTAATTTTTCATCTTAAAAATATACATTTAAATTTTCTAATAGAAAAAAATTGAGGATAAAGGCTTCGTTGCGGTCTAATATGTAAATCGAAAGGTATGTCTCAACGTTTGAATAAATCTAATAAATTAAAAAATGAGTTCGAGAAATCTATTGTTTTTTCAGGTCATATATCATTATCACTTTCATATCTATTAATCGTAAACTCATTAAGCTTTCTATATCAACTTGATATGTTCTTTTATTTTAGCATTCTAGTGGTTTTATCTATGCAGTGTTGATATAAAAATAGTTCTAAAACACAATAAAATTTACCAAATCAACTGAACTAACACTTTTGCACTTTTCGGTATAAGATGTCATCTCAAAGATAGCCAATTTTGTGCATGCATTAACAATATTTTAGATTAACGATTAGTTTGGGTCTTATTTCAGATTAGAACATTGAACTTTAACGGTCGATTTCATCAACAGAAGAACATCATTTCATCTGAATCCTTACGACAAAAGAATCTAAATTGTTGACATAATGCAATGTTCAACTTTTTCAAATAGTTTCTATAATTCTTGCGTATTCTTATCACACTTAATTGTACGTTATTAAAATGAAAGATTAAGTAGAATTATACATTTTATTTATAATATCATCAATTGAATAATTATTATTTGTTGTTTGATAACTTCGACATGATATATGTACAGTGCGCCTGAAAAGTCTCGTACTACTTTTATTTAATTCTATACTTGTACCGTAGATGTCGAGTACTTTCATATGTACATGCTTTGAATATGAGATATAATAGGAAAAAAGACACAATTATATTATTCTTTTGAGAGACAGTGTCGGATTATACCATCTATTCAGAATTGAGAGATTGTGGCAGCATGCTATGGATTTTCCTTTCAACCACACTTATACTCCAACTTTTATATAGTGTGTTTTGTAGTATTTCATTACGAGCAATTTCTGTGAAAGTTTTACGTTTAGTTACATCTTCTATGATCGACAATATTGAGGACATGAAAACTTATTTTTCCTATCAAAGAGAGTATAATCGGAGATGTTAAGTATATGAGCATGTAACTCGTGAAAAGTTCTACAAAATTATAAATAAGAAAGTGGTTTTTTTTTACAAAGACTTTCAGCTGATACCAAGCATTCTAATGATCAGTAACTGATCATGCTTTGGATGTACAGTTTTCTATTAGTAAATTGATTCTATAGTTCTTACAATGTCTCATGAAAATAAGATCTACTAAATACCGTACAATGTGCCTCGACTCGCTCTACAAAACAGAATATTTGATTTCTCATATTCTAAATAGGTGACTTAATTCGACAAGGACGCTCAAAGTAATGATATAGTTTTGTCCTTTTTTCTGTCACTTTTTTCTTAATATTGAAGCTTGTTTTTTTTCTTCTATTATATATCATATTCAAGTCTTTATTGTATTAAACACGTGTATGTATATAGTATCCGACCTTTACCACATAACCATATAGTCGAATTAGGTAAATTTTGTGCAGTTTAAATATACGAATCAAAAGAAAAAAGTGATGCGAGACTTTTAACATACACCTTATTCTATGGGTTTAGTCAATCAATCGAATGTAGATTCTCAATTTTTACTTTAGTTAAAATGATTATAATTCGATTTCTATATATTCCGTCCTATGTATAAGTGAATAAAATTAAAAAAATATGGAAAGATTGCGTTATCATGAAGTTGATAACAAACATAGTTTATATCTATTAACTGTAAATAAATAAATATATACATATGAAGATTGTTTTCATGTAATATTTTAATACCTAATGAACTATTATCAATAGATAAATAATCACATGTTTGATCCCAGTACTCTTTGCTAAATAGAGAAAGATAGATTCAGTATATATTAGAACGATGAAATTTCATATCAAACATTATAGTCAATACTTTAAATATTTTTTGGTGTATAAAGATAAAAGAATTTAACTTTGCTTATGAATCACCTTTTTATACCCTTATACAATTTTGAGAAAAGTAAAGTAAGCTTTTTTTCGTACACTATACCCTGGTCGAAAGAAGTTTTCTATCCTTTACCCTATCCTACTTTGTAGAGTAAAGTAATGGTAACCGCACATATCACCACATACTCTTTCATATATATATATATGATATGAATAAATATTTTCTCAAGAAGTAGATTATTATTTGTACCTCCGAAGCCTCCAAGAACTTCAACAACTGCTGCAGCGCGGTCGACACGATTACCATGACCATCTTCATCACCTTCTCCTTCTTGGTGTTTAATCCATTTGCTGTTGGTCAAAATGAATGTAATACTGATCAATATAAGGATACGAAAATACCAAATCATGGTTTAAATAGATCGACGAAAGAAAGTTGGTTACAAACAGCTATTCAAGTAAAATATGTCTACAGGTGCACAACGACATATTTATATGAAATGCTAACATAAATATGCACAATTACGTTGTTTATATTAACGCTTCGTATAAAAAAAAAACGTGGTTGTTTACCTGTATGCATATTTTTTTTCTTAAATAACTATTGACAAGAATACTACAATCGAATTTCGTACTTATGCAACGAAAATTATCAATGCATTTACATAGGTTAATTTGTAACAGAATATTATGAAAGTACATCAATACAAAGACAAAACAAATGATGAATGATAGATAATATTTGATTATCTATTTTACAATAATTTATTTGAATTTATAATTGATTATTGCTGACATAATAGGTTTTAATCAATGCATTCTTTTTTAGTTTTTTTTCTTTTTTACTATGAATTTAGAATTAAAAAAAAAAACGATTAAAATTCTTTTTTTCGATTATCCATCTAAATTTGACGAACTAATAATTTATTTTCATTTCATAGTCATCGTTTCTATCAAAATGAATCTTTACCATGAATTATTTCCTTATGTCATATTACTCTTCTCATTATCTGAATGAACATTCATTAGAAATATTAAAAGTATTTGTGTATGCATTCATACAAATGAAAATGATGTCATTCCGAATATAACATGATTATTTTTATCGAAAATTCCATTATTAACAAAATGTCGTTTACGGGCATTGTATACATTGATTGCAAGATCAATTCAGTCTTTTTTATTACAAATGAAATCAAATATCAAAATATTTCAATGAAACATAATGTTAATATAAATTGTTCGAAGAGAATATTCTTCGAATAATCAAAACATGATAATATCGATAAAATCTAATGACGAAGTCTAAAAAGTTTATTTCATAAGTTATTTAATCGATAATTGTACTTTGCAATAGAAAATAATAGACATTAATTATCCTGTATAATGATCAAGATATGTGACTATAAATGAACTTGTTGATTTGTATAATATAGACAATACTTTAGTTCATGGCCAATTAAATCAAGCAAAAACTTTTGTGTTTAACTCTTTCCACTTAGAAACTCAGCTTTTTTCTTGCAATGAAAGATTATTAAAAAAAAATGACTTGACACATTTTTCCATAGCTCCAATTTTGATGAAATCTATCAAAGAGAATTCTTCTCGATGTGAAATGTCTGCATTTTCTGGGCAAATATTTCTCGATCGATATATAGGTTTTTCGGTTTTCATTATTTTCGATGATTTTCTGTGCTTACAAGCTGTTTTCGGTAAAATAAACGGCAGATTCAGAATGAGCATAATTCTTAAAATATTTTCTGTTAAAAAAGTCCATGCTGTTGAGTTTCACTGAAAGTAAATCATTTTCATATGCTCTATGTAATTTTCTGGTTGTCCTATATAGAATTTAGAAAATTATAACATGATATTCAATGATACAATTTATTTGCTTCTTAACCAATACTCAATATAGATGTCCAAATTTTAATATTATTCTGATTTAGTTCGATTTATGTGTATGACACTTCACTCGATGTGGAGGAGAGGGCATGCAATAGGGAAGAAAAAGAAAAACGAAACTATCAAGCAAGCCAACAAAAGAGCACATAAAGCATGTACACATAAAAATAAGCATGATAGATAAAATCAAGTATGTTGTGAAGGAATCTATTTAAAAAATCTAAAATAACGTATGCAGTAATACGTTGTGATATATATATCACATGATGCGCGTAATATTTTCAATGTTTACGCATGTTCTAAAACTCGCTACTTGATCAATAATAAATAAATATAGACGCAATGTTTAACTTTCTGAAACTCTTATTTGCCTTTTTCTTTTTTTTTACCTCGATTGATAATAACCTACAATGCATAAGTATCTACACGAGTGTCGATACCTGTTGTCGTTCTAACAGAAAATACTACAAATCTAAATTCTTTCACTCACTGATAGACCAAAATATGTGCTTTAAGACGTAAAATTTTATTTTATTTTTTTTAAACTAATAAAATGTCTTATTACCAAGAAATTCTTTTATGTATTCACTATTTCCTTTAACACTTTCAAATGGGATAAAAATTTTTAGTAGGTATATTAGTTTTTATTGGACAAAAGTTCAAGTCGAACGGATGTAATTGTTCCGAGTTATATAAAATCTCTGATCATATCGAAATTGACGTTAAGTAATATTTTGTATATATTCTTTGTTCCATCATTTACGAGTCCAACAAAATTTATTTGGTGTACTGCAATCCAAAAGAAGTGTTCGAGTATATTGGATGAAAATTTAGACACTTTCTTCTAAATAATTAATTAATAAGCCATTAATAGCACGTCAAGGACGTATTGATAGGCAATTAAATGAAACGAATGTTACAAGATATAGCAAGAAAAAAAGAATCATCTCCTTCGTGCGCACAGGCCGTGACAAACAGAAATCAAGAATGAAACCTTTTCTATACCGTCGTAGACCTTGACAAGTGTTTCGATAGTTTAGTCTATCAAACCATCAAGAAAAATACGACCAACATATGTGTGAAGTACTTCTTAACAAGTGGAACAATTCTATCGTGTTGCATATTTTTGGATCTCATCGAGAATTTATGCGATCATGAACAATTAAGATTGTTATCAAAAGCCCGTGCAATCTAATTGGTTTCAGCTACTTTTTAAGCTAATTGCTGATTACTATGGATACACAAAAAAAAAAAATATGAAATCGATTTTTTAGAAAGTCTACATCCAACAGATATCTTTTTCAAGTTTGAACTTACTATGTTCGTTTTTTAAGACAATATAATGCAGATTATAAATCAAGAAAAAGTGTGCAAATATTAACAAGCTATTTACAAAAAAAAAAAAAACTCTAAAATGAATATTTCAAACTACTTCGCAAGTTTTATTTATTGATGTATTTTAAAGTACATTTTTGTTTTATTTATGAGTGAAAAAAAAAATTAGGCTTCTAGGATTTTTACATTCAAACACAGCAGGTATCAATATTTGTGTGGATACTTATACATCCATAGGTAGAAAGAAACAATATTTTTGTTTTTGTTTATTCATAATAAATCCATGTTGATGAATAAACAAATGTCATTTGACAATATTTTATTTGATTAACAATTTTACATTGATGTTTAAGTTGTTGTCCACTAATACCAACAATAGTCCAATCTTGAAATTTATCATTAAGAATACAAACAATAGGTGAAAATGACCATTCATCATCATCATCATTTTCGTTTATAAATGAAAATAATGAAATATTATCATAAAAAATAAATTGTCGTTCAAAATCATTAATTAATCTAATTTGTCTTATATCATATTCATTTAAAACCAAAACACAATAAAGTTCATTAATTTTTTCTTTGTTTAATTTTAAATTATTTACTTTTTTATATGTTTTATTAACAAGAAATTCATGATGAAATGCTAAACGTACTAATTGAAATGGTGAATATATTTGATATGTATCAATATGTAGTGCTATTTTATCATATTCATCATTATCAATTTTTTTCATCAATGAAAATAATATTGACCGTTTATCATTCGGTGTTAAATGAGTTGGTAAACATGATTCATGTGTTAAAAGCAATGTTGATTCGATAAATATAGCATTACATGAAAATAAAAATTCGTCATTAACAAAATCATGTGATATATCACTACCCATATGTAACCAAGAATTATAAAATAATTTATCCCATTTTGATGTACCATGGAATGAAAAATAATATATTGGTAAAAGAATATTCCAAATTTGATGATTTGATTCAGTAGAAATAATCAATGATGAATCATTTGATGATGATAATGATGATGTACAACAATCATGATGAGAATTTGAACATGTTACATTTGTTAAACGAGAAATTAAAGGACAAGGAAATCGAATACGATCAATACAATAAGAATTAATACCACAACTTTCACCTGAACACAAAAAATGAATAACAGTTTTTGTTTTTTGTTAATATATTTTTGAAAAGAAGAAATAACTTCATATAAAGCCCTATTCTCAATATTAAAAACAAGTCAATTTTTATTAGAGGTACCGAAATTAAGATAAATGCATGGAAGCATAGCCCATACAGTGTGCATTTTTCGTATGGCAAGCGACCATGTGACTTTCTTTCTCGGAAGTGATTAAATATGACGTCGAAAAACATTTTTACGACAAAAAAAAATACTTTTGGAGAAAAAAGTTTTCTCACGAAAAATACCTGGCAGGGGACCCTTGCCCTAATTTTTTCGAGAAAATTGTTCTATATCATTCGATGCAGTTTAATGCGCTGATTTTGAAACTAATATTTTTCTAATGTAATCCGGGAATGTTTGCACTAACAGATATTAAAGACAGTAGATTGAAGAACATTTTAGTAAAATTTGGAAAAGTTTGAAGGTTGGATGTGGGAGATTGCAGAAAAGAAAAAAAAAATTTTTTTTCTCAATATTTAAACGTACAAATTAAAAGATTATTTTTACCATTGTACAGAACTTGGATTCAAGATTTAAGAAAATGTACTTGATTTATCTGTCGAACAGTTTCACTTGATCAGATATCAATTTTGAGCCTAATTTTTGGACAACTGATTTTTCAGTTTCTTTGAGGATTGTAACAAAATATCTATATTTAAATCTTGAAACAATTTTTTATTTATTTATATATTTTCATTCTTAGAAACGAATTTTTTAAGTAGGTTCATGTCCCCTAGGAACGAGAACTTCGATATCTCTACCTAAATGAACATTCAGAAGAATAGTTTATTTTAATATTCGGTAAAAATCAAAAATATCTTCAACTCAAATAATTTATTTAAAATATATTATATGACTTTTATTTCGAAAAATAAATTTACCTTGTAACCAACAAATGAATCCTGTTGGACAAGTTAAAATACTATCTGTAAATTGCATTGATGATGATACAATCAATGAAGCCGGAATACATTGTCCACCAAAATCTGGACATTCATTCGTTTTTGATGAAGGCATTGGAGTTGATAATATGATTTCTTCGGATACACGAAATTGATCAATTAAAATCGAACATATTTGTGCATCAATATTTGAATTATTATATTTCCTTAAACATCGATCATTTGTTGATGATTGATTACGACTTATATTTAATCGAAGTTCTATTTCAGGTAATGTATAATACCATGGATCATTTTCAATACATGATAAATAAATACATTGATATTTTGTTGTATTTGTACAATTTGATGAATAAAGATAATTAAATAATATTTGATATTCACTTTCTATTGAATTAATTCCTATATCAAATTTCATAATGGATAATAATTCTTTAGATAAAATTAATTTTTCAAGAATAATTCCTTTTGATTTACATGTAAAAATAAGATTTGTTGTTAATGTTGTAGATCCATTGAAATACACAATTAATCGATATGTTGTTGTATTAAGTAATTCAAATACATTTTGAATAATCATTAATGTTGATGATGATGATGATACATTATTCGATTTCGAATGATGTTCAACAACGTTAGTAGAATTTTTTAAACGTAAAACTTTCTTATAATTACTCTTTTTATGAAATGATTTTTTTTCATTATTCAATGGTTTTCGACATATAACTGTGCGTTGATTATGACATGATGTACGTTCAATAGGTTCACGTATTTTTGAATCAAGAATTAATGCAGCACAATCACCTGCACTGACTATATATGGTGATAAACGATGTTGAAAAAACTTTCTCCATTCATACAATTTCCATTGTTCATCTAAATAAGATTCAATTGATAAATCCCATCGCCAATCAAAATTATTTTCTATATGATCATCGGCTGAACTAAATGCTCTATAGGATAATGCTAACCATACACCAGCTAATGAAAGATGTTTAAAAAATGGTGTTAAAGGTATAAGATTATGTGTTAAACGAAAAAGTTCTTCTTCATTATTTATATATAAAAGATGACCACCGTTTTGTGAACATTCGATCGATCCACCAGCCATATCAAAAAATGATTGTGAAGAAAAATAAAGACAAAAACCATCATCATAAAACCATGGCGGTTCACAAGTTGTATTTTGAATTTGTCGACATAATGTATAAGAATTATATAATGAACAATTTCTAGTAAAATTTTGATTTTTTAATTGAGTAAGTGTTGTACTTAAATGTACATCACCAGATATAAATGAACAATTATCTTGTATTATATTTTCAAATGAATAGGATATTCCACCGAAATTTTCAGATAAAATTGTACTTGATCGAAGATTATACAATGAATATGATAAAAATGGAATAAGAATTGTTTTTTCTTGTTTTGAACTAGAAAATAATTCACCTTCCCATGCTTGACATTGAAGTATATTACGTTCTTCTTCTTCAGTTTTAGTAATACGTTTTTGTTCATCTAAATAATAACATATTCCATAAGCTAATGCCCATGGTCGACGACAAACAATATTTGATGGAAGTTCTTTTCGACACATCACTGAATGTTTTTCTCGACAATTTGTAAATGGCATACGAAGTGTATCAATTTGACCAAATTTATAATTTGATTTTAATTCAATTTTACGACAAGTTCGTTTTGAATATCGACTTAATATTGTACGTCGTTGTTGACCCCATGTTGTATTTGTCCATATAGATTTTATTTCTTTTGATTTTTCACGATTAATTAATATATCACGTAAAGGATCAATCATTTCATCATCACCTGATATATACGCAAGATATGTATGTTTATCAATTGAATGACATAAACGATATGCTGATAACCAATCCAAAGTTACATTCGGAAATATATAATAACACCATGATTTATAATAATAAAATGGTGGTGTACAATAATTATTAATTATATCCGTATAAGATAATATATCTTCACTATTAATTAATAAAGGATAAAATATAATAAAAAATAAAAAGCTTAATCTCATGATGAGTATTGATGCAAAGACAAATGATGTATGTGTTTGTAGAAGAGAAAGAATGTCATACAGGTTTTTTTTTGTCTATGCTTGCAGCTGTTTATAATATTTGTTTACCATCTGTTCGTATGTTTTGTCTAATAATTATCGATGATAATAGAAAAAAAGCTATATTTGGACATTTTCTTTAGACATCTATTTGCAAGTATTATCAGATAATCATCATCTAACTTCTTTAGATAACAAAAAAGAAATGAATAGATTATTAAACATTAATCATCTGAAATGAACGCTAATTACTAAACATCATGTACTTTACTTGTATTATGTTTAAATCTTGCCACAACTTTTAACAAATTATTTATGATGATCAGTCAATCAAAAATATTAAATAATACTCTCAGCCGTTTCTTATATAATTAGTTTTTTTTATAGTAAATGGCATATGATTCATATGAATGATTAACTTCTGATGTCTATCGTGTATAAGACAAATGTTACGTTTTTAAGTTTCTTTTAGCAATACTACATAGATTAGGCATGCACTAAAACCTACCAACAGAATTGGAATATTTTATAAAAGGACTTGTACGTTTGACTAATAAAAGAAAAATGATGCAATCAATTATTCGATTAATTGAAAGACAATCCAAACGTAAACTCATTGGGTTCAGTTTCTTTGATTCACCATAGCTTGTAATATAACAACATTGCCAGAATCCCTCCTTTGACTTTCTCTAATATCGTTCTCCTACTCTTCAATCTTCTACCAATGGAAAAATGTTGTGTCACGTGACTCAGTAGGTAAGAGTATTTTTCTTCATTTAGGCATAAACGACCCAAAACAGCTTGAATGCATGTCTACTCTAGACTAGATATGTGCAAGATCAAGTTTTCCAGTCCTGTTTATGCACTCAGAAACACTAAGTTGCTCTCGAAATCGATCTAGAGAAAACTGTTCCCAAATTTTTCCAGAAAATAACCAAAAGAATTCAGCGATATACGGTTTTTTTTTTATTTATTTAATCAACAATTACTACTTTTTTGCATCATATCTGTTAAAGTAAAGAGTATCTCATAAATTCTGAGCATCAATGAAAATTATCTTACATGTAAAAAAGAGTGATCCCTACCCAACTATATCTATATGTGCTTAAAGTACTTAGAATGATGTTGTAGATCACATAATATCCGATAACATTATGTCTTTTAATAATAGTGATATAAACAAGAGAAATGTGATAATAAGGGTGTGGCTACAGAGGATAGCCATATCTCTCCACACACCCTTGTCAAAAGAGATCAATTCATTGGATAAAACGCCATTTGAAACATTGCGTTAAGTACTCGAAGTTCATATAGATACAGTTAGATAGGGATCACTCTTTGTCTCCACACAAACTGACTTACGTTAAGGCTCAAATATAGGGTCTTACATGAGTATGACGTTTCGATATCAGACTCAGACCGGTACTTTTTTTCTATACTCAGTACTCCACCGAACCTGCCGACATCCTGTAGACACTTGCACACTCATGGTATAGTTGTCACACTGTTACTATAAATATATGAAAAAGTATGCTATCTAGTTTGTCCCATGAATAGCAACAAAAAAAAAGATCATCTCAATTTCCACCGAACCAAGTCAATCGAGTGATTCAGAATTTACTTTGTATCTTTCTGCTACTAAAGCCCGATCAATGTCGCTAAATTTTGAACTTGCTTATTGCTGAATGGTGCTATAATGCGACGCCATTTTTCTGACAAATGCCATAATAATGGATACGTACATGAATACATTTTCATTTTATCAGATTGTTACTCATCATCTGTAGATCAATTTTCATTAATAACGATTTTTCTTGGTAAAACAATATCTTCATCCGTCTCTGTGATCTGTTCTTCAATATGATATTTTACTCATTCATGATTGGACCGGTTTGCACAACTATGCTTTTATATAAATTGGCGATTTGAAAGTAAAAATACTTTGCAACATCGAGATTTGATTAGTTGTTGAGTGGACTTCGAGTATGAGGTTATACCGAGAACTGGATCCAGTTACTGGACACTGCCCAGAACTTATGAAACATCCTCTATAAGTTCTGAAAAACAAGATATGTGCTGAAACGATGCATTTCAAAGAGTAGTACAGTTTTTCATTAAAAAAAGTACATCTTTCCAAAAATTTTGCCAGAAGGATGAGTGCGTATAGTCTTCCACAGTTTCGCCACTGCGAATCTTTTCTCAGCCACGATTTTTACCAATCATTTATACTTTAATATTTTATAAGAAGATTTACATAAATTTATTTCAAGAAAATATGCATAGAACGAAACATCGTTGATAAAAAAAAAAGAAGAAAATCAAACTACTCTCATCTGCCGATATGTTGATTAATTGTTTGATCATTCATCTTACATAAAATATAGAAAAATAACACCACCTTGATGATGATATAAATTATATTTCATCCATTGACGACTACTTGTTATCAATAATTCAAGAAGAAAATTAGACAATTCATCGTCACAGACAATAATAACATATCAACAAATTGAAAGCAGTCTATATATTCTATTAATCAATTAACACATAACAGGTTGCTTGTTTCTTTCTTTCTTTCTCTCTCTCTCACTTCTATTTATCAACTTTGTTCATACTTATCTTCTCATATAACTACTTCGTACATCTTCATCTGTTCATTTCAGTCAATCAACTTCGAATTGAATTCAAATACAGGATTTGTTAATCATATTACATATTCAAAATAAATTAACAATTTTTCGTTTCTTTTTTTCTGTAGGAAGAAAATGTTTCGAAAAGCTGAACAAGAAGCTCTTCTTGGTTCGTAATTTATTAATAAAATAACAAAAAAAAAAAAAAACTTTAATTTCTAGCTGGTCATGGTCGCGTCAATCAATTAGGGGGAGTTTTTATTAATGGTCGTCCTTTACCTGATCATATTCGTCGAAAAATTATTGAAATGTCCTCAAATGGAATTCGTCCTTGTATGATTAGTCGCCAAGTATGGAATTTGTTGTGAAAAAAACTTTCAAAATCAATTCATTATGTTTTTAGCTTCAAGTATCTCATGGTTGTGTATCAAAAATACTTTCACGTTATGCTGAAACAGGTTCACATAAACCAGGTGTAAGTAGTCG
The DNA here is from genome assembly GCA_905329745.1 of Rotaria sp. Silwood2. Classification (NCBI taxonomy): domain Eukaryota; kingdom Metazoa; phylum Rotifera; class Eurotatoria; order Philodinida; family Philodinidae; genus Rotaria; species Rotaria sp. Silwood2. The sequence continues at coordinate 94,889 of CAJNSZ010000342.1, read as the reverse complement.
ACGACAAACTAAATTTAATAATCGACAATTGAATGATAATGATACTGCAACAACTGAGGAATCAGACGAAAGCAAAAGTAAGATTTCAAAAATTTTCGTGAAGTCTTGTTAAATGAATTTTGTTTATTTTTAGATAATTCACTTAATGAAACTTTACCAATACGTGAATCGGCTCCTACGCGTCGTTATCGTTCATCATTTACTCTTGAACAAATCGAAATTCTCGAACAATTATTTTCCCATACACCATATCCTGATGTAACAACACGTGGAAATCTTTCGAAATGTTTAAATATAGAAGAAAATCGTATTCAAGTATGGTTCAGTAATCGTCGTGCTCGTATTAGAAAATCAACATCAACTCCAACCTCATATTCAAGTCCAATATCAACAAATAAAGAAGAAAATATCGTATCATCATTTCTTGCATCACCGTCTATAGATATGAAACAAATGTCAATAAATGATAATAATTTTGATCCAACTATAACATCAAGTCCATCAGCAGGTGAGTGTAATGTTTAATGCTTATGTCATCTGTAAGATTATTTTTGTTTTAGATTATTGGTCATCAACATCACCAATGACTTATACACCAACTAATAATTCACATTATCCGTTGAGTGACTATTATTATTATCCACCAAGTACCACATCCGTTTATCCGAACTATCAAATGTCATATTCATCTTTTCCTTCTTTCTATTAAATTCTTTATGTAAATTTTCTTGAATTTTTATGTATTTTTCTTTTGGTTGCTTTAATGACTTGAACTATTCAGTCAAATAAATAAAAACTTTTGGACATAAAATATCAGAATTATAGTCAATTTAAACAGAATATATGAGGTAGTTGTGAATTTGATTTTGGTTGGTTAGCTTCCAATAATTAATAAAAATAGAATATCATGTTTTTATGTGTTGGTCTCAGATAGGTTTATTTTTTTGTTCACAAAATTTTTGAGAAAAAAATGTCTGAGCGTACACTTTTCAGTGGGACACAATGCATAAGACATGTTTATTATAAATTCGAATAGGAAAAATTTATCTTGTAGTCTAAGTAGATATTGATGAGGCGCATTGCTAAAAGAGTGATGACTAGATTTGATTGATATTGAAATGGAATGCATAGGGTCGTTGTTGTATTTGATGTTGTTTTGAACGTACAAAAGCGTCGATATGCTGTATAGGAAATTGATGGTAGTGTAAATAAACGTGCCACATGGAATATCTTTAGAAAGAAAACTGAGGAGTTCTCACTGATGGAAAAAGAGAAATTCATTCAGTATTTTGGTATTATTAAGACACATTGAAATATTACATTACTTCTTGGAATATGAAGCTTTTTCAATTACAGTCACGTGGGGTAATTCGGATCAAAATTTAAAAAATTCGTTTTGTTTTTCTTCGCTCTTCTGTATTTTATGTAATTTAGAAGTGAGTTTTGGATCACAAGTAGAACAAAGTGTGCTCTATCGATTGATGAAAGAATCTCCGAAAAATCATGTATTGTAAAAAAGTATGATCAAAAATACAAGAGACAGTATGGTAGGTGATCCGAATTACACCAGTTGATAGCCCAAAATTTCTACTATGGAACCTGAAGATATCTCGATGATCGAGTATGACCTTAGAGATGCAATATTCACAACATTGATACCTATATCCATCAGTTTTTAAAAGTTAAAAATGAACTTGGGGTAATTCGGATCAGTCAAGCTATTTTAGCTGGACGTAACTTATGAAACCTCTACTGTTTTTACAATCCATTATCGACTAGTACTCCTGAGACAAAAGTTGTTCATCTTTCTTTTCTCTTTCGTGCCCATGCAAAATAACATGACATTGAACGAGATCGACCAAGTATTTTTTTAAATTTTTGAAATGATGAAAAAAGGCTGTTTTTTTTATGATATACCTTATAGTATTTATCATATTATTGGAAAACAATAATATATCCGACAAAAAATAAATTTGGTATTTCAGACTCAGAATTGTTTGGACTACAAAACTGTATAAAAGAAAAGGTCCTAAGAGCTGTCATCGTAAGCTATAATGTCATAAATAATCCTATAAAACATCATAATTTTATGAAAACTCAACTTTATTGAAGGTTCAGTCAAAGGAAATCGATAAATTATCGCAAATATTTTTAATCGATAATAAAAGAGCTAAATTATCATCTTTAACAATCTAATCAAAGCTTAGATGGTTGACAAGTATCACCATAAAAAAAACGAGACTTCGAGCGAGAATTCAACGTTGTAGAAGGAGTATTGAAAGCATTTGATTCGTCACAAATTGAACAACTATTTGCAACTGGTTCAATTGGCAATTCAAGATCGTTATCATTACACTATTTTTTGACATTTTTTAATATATGCTCGTGGTATTCATCAGAATTATTCTTTTGTTTAAAAGATAAACAACAAACAGTAAAAATCCAAGATGATGACAGTTAGAAATAATTAACGGGTCCCTCTCAGAAAAGAACTTTGTTATTTTTCGACGTAACTCAGCCCAAATTTCAGAGAATGTTAGTCTTGACTAGTGTAGATTATGGTTGAAATATCTCCTTAGATCTGTGAACCATTCACGAGTTATCATCTATCTTTTGGTCAAAAGTAGCCTGTACGCTGGCAAGACTTTCACAATTAGGACACAAGCTAACATAGCGGGGCTGGTTTTAGGTTGTAGAGTACCCTTGCCGCTAGATCCTCACAGAGCCCGATTTTCGAAGTTCCCTCTATTTGTGTTATAAGAACTCTTCTTCGAAAACTTCGCGAATTCATGACCAAAAATACGTTCACATAAATTAGACATGTGAGTTTTTGATTTGGCGAATATAGAAATTCAAAAGTTGGGTTCTGTGAGGATCTAACCGTAACTATGTGCTATGTAATAGAAAAAACAATTACCACTTCCATGTCGGGTAGTTATGGAGACAAATCTGCTCGTGTAAATTGCATGCTCGAAAAACTGATTTTGGAAAAAACTGAAAAATAGTATTAGAAATCGATTTTTCCGGAAATCACTTGATTTATATATCAATGTTTAAGACAGCTTATAAATATGGGACCTAAATATTAAGTTTTGATAGGCTCTTAGTGACTAGTATTTAAGAGAAAACTTTACGAAATGCTGATGCAAAGAGAAAGCAACCTAAAAAGTCGAAATAGCTTGGAATAAATAACCGTGAAATTTTCTTGGAAAATATGATAGTAGGAGCGAAATTTTAGACGATGAGTTCGCCAAATTCAATTCATTTTTTATAAACTGTAGATGTTCAGAAAGAGAAGACTTCGATGCATCTTCCTATGATAAAACTTCAACCTTGACTCGTCTCCGAAAAATTGAATTTTCTGAGAGCGACCCCCTTAAACACAAAACCTTCTATACAATAAAAAAGAGGAAGATGGAAAGAGAAAGAGAAGGAAACATACGCAAATATTAACGACAATAATTTTTCTTCTTTTTTTTACTCATCTGGCTACAATATTTGACACATAAACTATCTGCGAAAGCATAATAAAATAACGGTTTTCTTCTTTCCATCTCAATTAAGTAAAGCCTACATGATCATCATTTTATCTTTAAAAATAATGAAAAAATCTCACAAAGTCAGTTATAACTGAGAAAACATCAAAGTACTCTCAACTAGAACAATTAGTTTCGAACAGTTTCAAGATAATAGCACTATAATGGAATAGTTCTTGATTAAAAGAAATAATTAATATAATTTTTGAAATCATTATTGCCTCAAAGACGATAATAAAAATGCTTAAAAACAAACTTTCATAAAATTATGATGTTTTATAGGATTATTTATGACATTATAGCTTACGATGACAGCTCTTAGGACCTTTTCTTTTATACAGTTTTGTAGCCCAAACAATTCTGAGTCTGAAATACCAAATTTATTTTTTTTGGGATGTATTATTGTTTTCCAATAATATGATAAATACTATAAGGTATATCATAAAAAAACAGCCTTTTTTTATCATTTCAAAAATTAAAAAAAATACTTGGTCGATCTCGTTCAATGTCATGTTATTTTGCATGGGCATGATAGAGAAAAGAAAGATGAACAACTTTTGTCCCAGGAGTACTAGTCGATAATGTATTGTAATAACAGTAGAGGTTTCATAAATTACGTCCAGCTAAAATAGCTGGAGTGATCTGAATTACCCGAGTAAAATTGCTTGACTGATCCGAATTACCCCGAGTTCATTTTTAACTTTTAAAAACTGATGGATATAGGTATCAATGTTGTGAATATTGCATCTCTAAGGTCATTTTCGATCATCGAGATATCTTCAGATTCCATAGTAGAGACTTTAGGCTATGAAATGGTGTATTTATTTATTTGTCAAGACCAGCTAAAAATTGAGTTAAGAGATGGGAAAAATAGAGTATAGCTGTTTTGGCTGTAATGATCCGAATTACCCCACATTGGGTAATTCGGATCTCCTACCATACTGTCTCTTGTATTTTTGATCATACTTTTTTACAATACATGATTTTTTGGAGATTATTTCGTCAATCGATAGAGCACACTTTGTTCTACTTGTGATCCAAAACTCACTTCTATATTACGTAAAATACAGAAGAGCGAAGAAAAACAAAACGAATTTTTAAAATTTTGATCCGAATTACCCCACATGACTGTATAATGAATTATTAGAGAAATTTTGAATAGCAATGAGAATATAGATTTTTTTGTTTGTTGAAAGTACAAATAACTCACAGAAATCAAGGATAATTATCATTAAATAATTGTCAATGTTACAAGAATAAATCTGTATTAATGTTCTTTTCATTCACTATTACGAATAAAGAATGAATAATAGATTTATTATTTTATTCCATAAAATGTGTTTGTAAAAACATTCAGAGTACTTCACTTCTTCATTTATTTACCGTTGTTGCATATCTTCAAATCAATCAAATTTCTTAGAAACCGCTGTGATTCTTAATGTTAATGCTCACATTTTTGCATGTAAAAAAAAATTGTATAATCTACGTATAGCAATAGCTAAATTTTTCTTGAGGAATACGCACAAAAAGGGCTTGAAACCTTCATCATTGAATTAGTCATCGATACGAACTCGAAATAATACTCATAGTGTAGCAAACTTGAACTAAATTGTACTGAATGTCGTCGCTTTCAGAATAAGCAAAAAAGGACTGTCAGATAGAACTTTGCTAATCAGAAATATCTTTCGTGAAACACAAAAATAACATTAACACAGTATTTTATTTTATTTATCAATAAAAAAATAATTGCATCGCTCATGAAAGTTCTTTCTCATATTTTTCGATAAATGATTTTTGTTTTTGTTTAATTAAAGACATTTGCTTTTCAATTTCATCAATTTTACTAATCTTTTCAATTAGATCATAGATACTCGACAAATTAATGGATGCATCAGTTAACATTGATGTTTTTTGCGCTTGTTTGTATTCTTTTCTGAAATTAACCAGTATATCATATAAAAATGGATTAAGGCATGTAGGATCATTTTTTGAACGATGTTCCTTTTCTTCAGCAACCATTCCTTTCAAGGTAGACAAAATAGGATCTGTCTGATTCGATAGACTTCGGTTTTTAGCATAGAATTTAGCGAACTCTATCATTGTCGTTTGCAATTGCTCGACAGTTGATTTCATGTATGGAAAAGATTCTGTGCCCATCTCATCTGAAAGTTCATATTCAAGACGATAGTCGATTTCAACATGGTTTTGTCGAGGACAGTCGCAGTCTTTACACTGATCTGAATCAATGTGTAAATCATCTTNGTAATTCGGATCACCTACCATACTGTCTCTTGTATTTTTGATCATACTTTTTTACAATACATGATTTTTCGGAGATTCTTTCATCAATCGATAGAGCACACTTTGTTCTACTTGTGATCCAAAACTCACTTCTAAATTACATAAAATACAGAAGAGCGAAGAAAAACAAAACGAATTTTTTAAATTTTGATCCGAATTACCCCACGTGACTGTACTTTATCAATATTGAATGGTCATTTATAAAAAAAAATATTGAAAATTTCAGCATATTGACTTTAGGTTTATCGGATATGAATAATTTTATTGATATTTGAAAGGGATAAAATTATAAGCGCAATTCGTACGGAATTAAAATATGACGCATAATGTAGTTGCGCTGTACTAAATCATCAGGAGGTCATTTTATTCTATTTATTTTCAGATATATTTCTTCACTTCTCCTTTACATAATTATCGAAAAATGGAAAATTGAAGTAGCTCAGATATTAAGGCGTTGTTGAGATGTCTATCAGATTTGTGTAGGTGAGAATCCAATTTTCTGCACCTTTACTTCAACACTTTTTAAATCATGTTTCTCAAGCACTTGCTCATAAATCATATGCAAGCGATATATTACAGAGAATAGATAAAAGAAAAACGAATAATAGCCACAACACTTGTTTAATGTTTAAATTTGTTTCTTTTGTTTTGCTACAACTAATGATAAGCTATCGAATAGTTTCATACGATCAGTTTCATTATATGTATATTATTTATTTCATATATCAATACGCTGTTGTATTTCATTCGTCAGTTCGGTTTTTTGTCGATCTTAAGCATCAGCATTTATTTTTTGTGTCAGTTTCTGTTGAAATAGAGCCCCGTTCAATTGGAGAAATTCAACAAAATTTGTTTGAAAACTTTAAAAATATTGGTTTAAAAGGTTATGGAAACTTACGAAGAAACTATTTCATCTCTTAAGAGAACTTATTTTTGATAATATTCTAAGCACGAGGATAATGTTCGTAAGCATCCCATATTCTATAACTAGCGAGAATATTATAAAACCACGACTGACAACAATAGAACATAATTGAACAGTAAATTGTCAAGTTACCTCATCTTCTAACATTTTTGATATTTTAATAGGCTCAACATTTTTTTATCGTTATTATTCTCTTTTGACCGTCTTTTGTTTCGACATTTGTTCTTTTCGGTCTTTCTATACCATGTGTGCTATATGAATGGATTCTGAAGGCATGTATGCAAAGAAAACTTATCAAAGAAAAAATAGTTTCTAAGATTTTTTTTAAATATATATAGAAGAGAAATTACAATTTGTATTTACGCTAGTAACCGGTGAGAGAACTCCTTTAGGTGTCAAATCGCTTTTCGATCGAGACGATGTTCATTGGATGGGTGCTAGAGAGTAATAGAAAAGTCCAAAATGATTGGATATTTGAGTCTTAGATATGAAATACTAGAAATGTTTCAACTTTCCCAAATAACTAATCTCATTGAGAACTTTATTCATGTAAAGTTTGAAGTCAAAATTCGTAACTAAATTTGCCACGTGACCTAAGGGAACAAAAAAATCCAGTAAAATTTCGATTTTTTCAAGAGCAAAGGTCGAAAAAATAAAATCACTTTAAACTTTTGTATTAATCACTAGTACTCATCAAATGAACATCGCCTCGATCGAAAAGCGAGTTGACACCTGGACAGGTTCCTTTGTGAATCGAAGTATTAGCTTGTCTTTAGAGAAATAGATCGAGTACTTGTAAGACAAAAATATAATATTTTGTAACATGTCAAATAGCTTTAAGGGATATTTTATAATTTTTCATTAAAAAAATTTAAACATTAGGATTCTATACATGTCGATAAATTTATGTCTTGAATCTGCTTACATAAAGATGAGTATTACATATTTTTGAGTTTGTTCATAATCAATTATATGTATTCAAACATGTTTACATTTATTCGAAAGTCAAATTAAAAGATTTTGAAAAATATTGTTGAAATAAGAACTTTAGACAAATCTTAACATCTTTCAATTTTAAAGCACAGCATTCTATTTCAAGTTTAACACAAGATTTCTATTTAAATAGCTAAGCTATGACAACAGTGGTCTTTGTTGTTTTAGATAAGAAAGCGAACAGGGGTGCATACCAGCACCCCAGAATTTGAATAAATACAAATATTTTATAATATATAAAGAATGTTAAATACTTAAGTTATCAACAAGTATTAATCATTCGTATGATGCCAACAAAATCTCAAATTGATATTCACAATTTCAATCGGTATGTTCATATCAAGTTTTTTAATTTGTATTTCAAATATACATTTCAATTACAATAAAAAAAAAAAACCCTTTTTATTTTTATTATTAAGCCCATATTCCTATAATCGCCATAGCTGCAACACCAGCATATAATGCAACAAAATATAATAATTTTAATCGTCTGCTTAATGAATGAAATGTATGAACACCAGCACCCATTTCAGCTGTAATTAAATTAACAAGAGCAACATAAATAAGAATACCACCTGATATTGCATCTAGGATACCATTGACAAGTAATGAAGCAACTGAATTTGGATTGTATGTTCTTGAATGAATACCAATACCTATAGCGATACCAACGGGAGTTGTCAAAACAAAAAATATAATCATAAGAATAATCGACTGTAATGACAAATGAGTTAAACGAGCAATTTGTGCACCAAGTGCAATTGCTTCAAAAAATTGATGAAAACTTAGTGCAACAAATAAAGCAACGAAAGATTCACTTGCTGTACCCAATGCTACACCAATGAGAACTGAATGAAGTGCTATACCGAATTCAAGTAAATATGCACTTATTTTATTAGTTTGAGCATCATCTTCAAAAGCACCACCATGATGATGATGATGATGTGTTGATTTGCTAGTGTCTACAGGTGTATTAGCAGCTTCATCTACTGAAGTACTCATTTCTATATGTTGGTTCGTTTTAGATTCTAAATTTGTATCATTTGATATTGGATTAACACGGTAATAATATCGTTCATGAGCAATGAATTCAATCAGTTGCATAACAAGTACAGCTAACATAGCAAAAAGACCGGCATAAGCGCTATATTTATTCCACGAATCGGGTAAACAAGGATGAGTTAATGATTCCATTGCTGGTGGTAACATATGAATGAAACCTGTTGCTAGTATGATTCTAAAAAATGCAATAGAAACTTTTTATGTTTTTTCAAAATAGTCTATCGTTTTTCATTTAACGTACCCACTACCAAAAAATTTTCCCGTATTAATTATAATTGGATTAATATGTAGACGTTTAACTCGTGTTGTAACAATTGAAAAACAAGTACCAACAAACGATACAATTAATAGTACAAAAATTGATATAATATGATGGTTTAAATTATATGATCCTTCAACGTCTTCATGTTCTAGCATACATTCATTGTTTGCTGCTATTCTTAAATTATTACTTATATTCATATTTAATTAATATACCTTTTTTTTTTGTTTTGATGCAATAATATGAACAAATAATATTTAGAATTCTTCTTTTGATAACCTCTTATATATTTTGTTCTTATTTTATATTCACTTTGCCTATCGTCGGCCGATAGGAGGAGATAGATACACATATACACTCTCATAAAACTTGTTTTTGTTACTCGTCTACCTACTTTTTTCATTCTTGTTTTATTATATTTATATCACACAAACTAACATCCCGTCCGAAGATTACTTTTCATGTTCGTTTGATAACGTCTTTTTATCAGAGCATGTTTTTTTCTCATTGTGAGTCCAATAAATGACACTTTTAGTTTTGCTATTTGCAATTGTATCATTTTATTATTAGATACTTTACAACAACTAATATCAAAGAAGACTTAAGCTTTCTAAGTAAATAGAGATTTAGAATAAAATGTCCTCATATATCGAAAACAATATAATAAAATGTTAAAATTTAATAAAGTCGTATAGTTGTAAATGAAAATGCAACTTCAGCTTTAGCTTTAAGATTGAGTTCATAATCTAGACGAGCTCCAAGTGAACGTGCTTTATCATCATAAAATAAGCAAACCATTGATAATTCACATATTGATTTAAATCGAATATTTATTTTTCGTTGTTTATAATTTTGAATTAATATATTTGTTGCTATTAATGATGAATTTGTTTTTTGATTATTTGTTGTTGTACGATTATATTCTAATATAATATCAGGATCTTCACCTAATTTAAATTCATATTTTTCTAATTCAACTAATGTTGGTAAATGCCATTCACCAGTAAGTACATTAGATGATGAATCATAAAGTAATAAATGACCAGTTGGTAAAAATGATGAACTATTTGATAATTGATATAGACGTTGAAATTTATGTTTATTTGAAATAACCGATACAATATTATTTGTGGATACTGGTGGCATAGTTAAAACAAGTGTATACATATAAATGATTTTAATCTGAATATTAGGTGATTGAATAGGTAATGTCAGTATAGAATAAGGATCAATTTTTAATGAACTATTCATAGATGAAAATAAATGAACACCACTATAATCAATATTAGTTTTAGTTAAAGTTTTTGCATCAATTAATGATGAAATTCTATTTGTACCAAATGTAAGATCTATGTCACCTGACATTAAATGTGTTTCATTAAATTGATAAGTAAATGGACTTGTATTAATAATATCAACTAAAATTTGAAATTTTATTGAACGATCAGAATATGTTTGAAGTATATAACGTGGTTGCCATCGAAGATTTTTGATAATATAACTAACAATCAAAGAATGATTTGATGGTATAGGATGAAAAGAAACTTCATATATTGGACTTGATTGTGGTTCATCAAAATATTCAATAAGATTAGATTGAACACGAAAATAATGTCCTGTTTCAATTTCACGTACAAGTGAATAACTATTATCTTCATTGATTATTTCACAAACAACAGGAAATTTATGTTCAGGGTATCTGCGAACAAAAACTTTTTTACCTGGAAAGACAGAAAAAAAGAATATTGAATAATAATAAATATAAGAAGAATTGATTGTATTTAGTTACCGATCATATTCATATGAATTCGATTAACTCTTCGTTCAAACATAATAGTTGTGTCATTGATGTGATTATCTAATGACGATCGCAATATAATACTTTCATGTTTAATATTATTCCAATCAATTTGTTGAAAACGAAGTGGTCCTTTGTATTCTTGATGAATTTCCGCAAATGAATCATATAATCGAAGGGTATGATCAAATGAAATACTCATTGGCATAAGTATAGATAATAAAATAAGCATAACAACGATATGAAATAGCATTGTTATTCGTATTAAAAAGTTTTTCAAATGAATAAAATGAATGATTGAACTTTGCATTTATTTATAATTGATCAATGTATATATAAGCTTCAAATTACTGAACATATACAAACAAACTTTTTAAAATGATATTTGACACTAAACTATTGTATCGTTCATTGTTTATAATATTATACGTGTCTAAAGTAGGTCGACAACATTGCTATTTAATACTATTGTCATTTTATTGCTTTTTTTTCTTCTCGTTTGATTGAATAGGTAACTTAAGATCGAGTGATAATATGATTTTACAGACGATTATTACTTGTTTGTTCTATTTGCAATATACAATTGTCAATGCGAAAAACAACTACTATTGTTGTATATTACACATTGAAAATAGATGGGTGAAATTAACGAAAACAAGACATAAACATCTTTAATTTGATCTGTTAAAAAAGTTTTTTCTTTGAACAATTACTTTTCCAATGAATATATGTAAACAATATTGACTCTTTCAGTTTAAACCTAATCGAATTTACTTAACTAATGATACTATTACTTGATAAGAAAAAGTCCAAGAATTTCAGAATAGACTCTGTGCTATATAATATATCTAAGGTGAAATTTTCAGGAAGATTGGACTCCAAAAACTGATTTTTCAATATAACCTTTCTTTCTTTTAGAATGAAGCTTTTGGCTCCGATATTATTTCGCAATCCTCAATAAAGCTTTGTACCAATTAGAATTGATGAATTGTTTGTTTTTCAAAAGTACTGTTGGAACTTACAGGATTTGTAATTTTTGTGTCACGTCGCTAACACTGGTTTTTCAATAATAAATCGGCGGAACCTAGATCTAGAGTACTGAGTTTTCAGGGTATACAGACTGATTCAACATACACTTGTTACATGAAAATTAATTAAAAGATATGCCAAAGTTCAGAGATATAAGTATTTTCTTGCGAGATGACTTTGTCAAAGAATGAAATTGCCCACATGTTTGACATTTTCTAGCTGTTAGCTATAACATGCGTATTTATCTTCAGTTACAATTTGTTATGTTTAGGTTACTGGATTTATTTTATTAATACTGGAGTCAATAGAACACAGCAGCAGATTGAATTTCACAAAATTCAAACAAGCATTATTCTGATGAATTGTATTAAAATTTTGAAGGGTTTTTTCAATCAAGTCGTGAAAATTGTCGTGATTTTGACGATTTCGAAAAAAATCAGTGATTATATCAGATTTTATTGTGATAGAAGAAACAATTTTTCGAAAATCATCGATAAATCGGAGCGGTAAATCGTGTTTAAACATCTATTTCAGTAATTGATTACGAAATATAAATTAATTAGAGAAATGTTCTAAGGTTTATAAATTTTAGAGTAAAGTCTAATTTCTATGCAGTTTTTTTTAGCATAATCAGTGAGATTTAAAATTCAACGAGAGCGTTAATTTCGGTATGACTGTCTCTACTATGACATGGACGAGATTGGACAATTTTAAAAGTGAATAAATGGAATATTTCTCATTCACACTTATTTGTTTTAAAACATTTCTTGTTGCATGTAGAGTTTATTTTGGATACATTTTCAGATCATATATTTTTTTCAACTTGATTTCTTTTCGTCGTAAATTCCGTTTCAAAATGAATCTATCCATCGTCGATTAATGTAAGGTTGAATAGCCATTTTTCAAAGTAAAATTGTGTGTTGCATTACTGTTGTCGCATTCGTTACATATTCTGTTCATATAAAATAATGTCAGCACTTTGTTTTTCAATAAGAATATTTCTTAATTCAAATATATAACAATAAAAATTATGCTTATCTGCATAAAATCGCATAAGTTATCAACATAACGAAGGACAAAAATCGACTACAAAACCATGATTTATCACTAAAATCGTCTAAATAATCGAAGAACACCGACTATTAATCACTAATTTTTTAGCGATTTTGAAAACATGGCCATATATTCTATCTTCCATATTCAATAATTGTTCTATCAGAATTTGTGTTGAACGAATGAATCGTGATAGACAGTGACCAATAAAATAGAAACAGTTACCTTTAACCTGATATTAGGTCCAAGCCAACAAATGTTCACTGGTAAGTCTTCTATTAGGTCTCATTTATTTTCATAAGTATTGTTTAAAAAGATTTTAAAAGTCTAGAAATAATCTTAAGATACGTCTTTAAAGGTGTTTCAGTAAAAGTTCCTGAAAGCTAGACGACTCGATATCTTTTAGGGACGAGGGAAGGGGACTAAAAATTCAGCAGAAAATGCTTTCATCCTCAGAGTACTATAGAAGTTATGGCAGAATGGTGAAGGGAAAGAACAAAACCCTTCGTAAGCTGGTCTCTTCCACAACACACGACTTGCCACCAGGCCGTCCTTTCTTCGAGGCTTGTCCCATCTATCATTCATCTTGCTAAGATGTTGGTCGCTTATTTTTATTCCGTTTTCTGTCATAGAAAGGCTAATTCGGTTTCTGTCCAAACTTACCACGAAGCTGTAAAGAATTAGGAGAAAGTCGGACTTTTTGCGGGGCAGGAAAAACCTTCCTATTGATAACTCTGACTTCAATCAAGACTATTCTAACATGTATTGTTTCTTTTTATTGCAGTCTTGTTAGACAGCTAGTAATACTAGCTTGATGTATATAAAGTCATTGTGTTCATGTTATTTACTATATCACGTATCTTTTCATTAGACCCTCGACATAACACGTGAACACCAAACCTCTCATTTTCTTTTCTTCACATTATTACTTTTCTTTCCCTTTGTCAGTTATTTATATCTATATATATTTTCAATAGAAACGATACATAATAGTATAATATTTAAACAAATGTCGAATCTCTATCTGTGTCCCGATGGTAAATTATTTTTATTCTACTAGATTGAGATAATTACATTTTTTGAATAATAGATTTTTGGCGTTGTCCAATTGATCTTAATCATCAAGTACTTGCTAAACGATTTCAATATCATATTCGACGATGTATGATTGTAAGTCAAGATTTTTTTTGGGTATTTTCATTTTTGAAGAAAATAAAATTATGTGTCGTGATCTGTTCAAATATATGTGAACAATAACGCTTTGTTTTCTTTTTTCATTTACTTTTTGGCCAATCCTCATATTCGCCGTGTTCGTTGTGTTTTTAATGCTAATCATTTAACAACACCGAACGATTTACTCGCTCATATGTCAACATGTCCTGATGCAATTGATAGAAGTACTGTACTTATTGGTCTTTCTGATATTCGTAAGTTTCTTAATTTAGAAAAAAAAAAACTGATTGAATAACATAGAGAACATTGATATTCATTTTAGCACCAGGTCGACCTTGGTCTGATGATTGCCATCGATCATCTGCACCAACCGAATGGCAAATGTTTCATGATGTGAATGCTACCGAAGATTGGGATGGTAATGACTCTGATCCTTTCTTTCCATATGACTTCTGTATTTAATAAATAGATGATATTCGTGAACGACGCGCAAAAAATGTGGCAAGCAGGTAAATAAATGAAAATATTATGTATTTCAGTATTTATTATTTTCAATTTTAAGTGAACAGATGATGATTTCATCTTCGATTCAGTTCGTATAATCCGTTCTCTTAATTTTTTGTCTTCTGAACTATAGATGTTTTATCAAGAATACCATCATCAACATCTCTATTAGCTAGTCAACTTTTAAATGAGAAACAACAGAAAGATGTTGAACATCACATATATAATGCTGAAGATGTAAATCAAAAAACAACAACGAATATTTATACACCTGTAACTGTCATCAAACAAGCACGTATGTTAAAAAAGTTAATGTACGAAAAAATAATTTTTCTTAGAATACTTATTTTAATTAAAGATGTTTTTAAAGAACATGATAATGATGGTTTAATTCATCCAGTCGAAACTGATGAAATCACGTGAGTTTTATTTTCCGTTCCTATTTTTTTTGCAAGATTTACACCTGTAAAGAATAGTTGAACAATCTATTAATAGTTAAAATGATGGGATAAACTGCGCATATTCTAGCTTTTATCAAATAAAAGAAAAAGAAAAAATATACTACTGTAAATAAATTTAATTATTTAGCATGATTGAACAAAAGTTATTCATGTAAAAAAAAATCAAATTTAATTCAAGAAATCCTTTTTTCCGAAAGAACATAGGAAGTCAATACTTCCGATTATATTTTTAAAAAAAAGGATAGTCCAAAAATGTTGACCTCATATAGTTGATTACTGTTATTCATGACATACTGATATATAATTTACTGATTGACATACATCATTTTGTAGAGAAAGAAAATAACGATCATTTAAAAAACAAAGATACTTCGAAATACAGATATATTCTCGTCATTTAATTAATCTTGAGTAAATATTTTTATCTGATACTTTTATAATTTTTACTAAAATACTCTGGGGTTGAATGCATGGACAACTTACTACATTTTTGTGTACTCAAAAAGTGAGCACACTCTAGAATCGGTCAGTATGTCCGTCCGGCCGTATACACGATAACTTTCAAAAGGAGAGTCCGATCACGATGAAATTTTCTACACAGTTCAGTCTTAACAATGTCTCGGTCGAGTTCGAAGATGAGCAGGATCTGTCAAGAAATGGCTGAGTTATCGAAAAAATTGTCATTNTGTTCTGGTGCTGAGCGAACAAATCTTGGACGACCTCCTTCAGACAAGAAGCATAAATTAGCATCACCACAATCTGCTGATCAGTTGGACGGTGGGATGCATTTGCCTGTCAAGGGAACCCGGAAGAGATGCGCTTATTGTAGCACAAAAGAAGTGCAAGTTCGATCAACCATCGAATGCTCTACTTGCAAACTGGCTTTTTGCGAAACAGGCGAGAAAAATTGTTTTTTTGAATACCATAAAGTTTTTATGGAAAAATTTTGAGTCGGATTCAATAAACCGATAAAAAGAATCAATTTTTAATGAAAAAAAAATTCCGTCCTGAAAGGGTTAAAGGTGAAATAGGTGAAGTCAGATTTTTTTGATGATTTTGAAATAGAAAAAACCTGATTTCAGTTGTTTCCTGTTCGTGGTTTACTCAGCTATGTTATTGAAATATACGAATGGGTTCATCAAGTTTTTTTTCTTCTCGTCTGAAATTTGAATCAATACTTGTTAGATAATGATATCTTCTACAATGTTTTGATTTGATTATATTTCGATGTAATAGAAAAAGAAAAAAGAAGAAAATTTAATCAATATAAATTTGAAATCTTTCTGGTGGAATAAATTCGAAACCTTCACCATATAAAATGGGAATAATAATTGATCCGGGTGAATTTTTAATACGAGTTATTGTTAATATTTGGTTTATTTGAAAATTATTAATATTAAAAGTAAATTCTTTTGGTGATAATGTAAAACAATCAATACATTGAGTTGTATTCCATTGAACAAGAACAGTGCCATTTCCAGCAATTCGATGCGGTGGAGTAGAAAGAGAAACATGAAATTTTGCACTTTTGTTTAATTTAATCGTTGCAGATTGTGGATAATATGAAAGACCAAGATCAACATCTTCACACATGGTAGGCCAGTTCTTTGGAATTGAATTAAAATATTTATCATCTGGTTTTCCAATTGATATTATATTATAATTTGTTGTTGTTTGTACAAATCTAAATCCTCGATAAATAACTTGAGTTAATCGTAGAGGGATTTCTGTATTTTTTTTTAAAAAAATTTCTTGACATGGAGGTTTACTTCCATCCTCAATTTCACATTTTTCATTTGTATACCAATAATCTTCATCTAGAGAAGAACTATTTGAATGTATCATTTTATAAGTAAAATTAAGATAATTTTTTATTTCAAATGAACTTCCATTAAGCCAATGTGATGGAAATACATTCAAATAATATCCACCATATTTCCAATATGTTGTATATTCACAAGATGCGAGTGATGCATCACCAAATAATAACTGTACATAGTATTTTGATTGAGGAGAATCAGGAATTGCATATGGAAAATGTTGCAAAGCATAACTTATTTGTGGTGTTGGATCAAAACTATAAGTAATTGATTGATAAGCACGTTGATTTATTTCATCAATTGCAATTATTGTTGTACCATTACCATAAGAAAAAACAATTTGACGAGGAAAATATGGTTGTTCACAGTAACCTATATAATAGCACAGAATAAATGATATTAAATACAATAATATTTTCATCATTTTAAATTGATAAGATATTTTTATTGGACTATCAGCATATATATATATATATAGACTGTTTTTCGCTACGTAATAAACAAAGTATCATCAAATGATAAATTAACAAAAAAATAAAATATTGTCATATGTTTTTCATTTTATATTTGCTTAAGCTTTTTTCTTGTATTCTGTCGTTATGAATCTGATACCGTCCGTATTCTATTTTTGTTTTATCCAAAAAAACAGCCTCTTTTCTTTTTTAATAATTGTCCTTGATTTTTCTTATATAACATATGGCCGAAAAGTTTTCGACCAAAATATTGAAAGCTGAAACATATATACTCCTGAACAGCAAAACCTGGACAAGATATTTCAGATATATCGTCACGATAAAGACATAATTTTAAAAGAATAGTATCATATTCTGAGAGCGTGTGAAATTTTCATCTTTCTTTATATTTGTATAGTGCCTTATAGTTATCTATTATCAAAATAATTTAAGAATAATGAAGTCAAATGAAAACTAAAATATAAATATACAGAATGATAGAAAATTTCATATGCTCTCGGGATATGACATTATTCTTTTGAAATTATGCTTTTATCGTGAAGATATACCTTAAATATATTCTTTTGATAAAATCTTTATTTCAATTATTTGTTAAATATTCAAAATCAAAACAAGCAATTTATTCAATATAAATTAGATAAATCTCAGCTAGAATAACATCTAAAATTCCACCATTATAAACAGAAACAAGAGTTATTTGTTGGCCATCTTTGTCGGAGAGAATGAGTTTGAGTTACAATTGAATGTTTCATGCAGATTAAAAGAATTATCAGCACAATTGGAACCGATGAGATTTTTTCAACGAGATCCGATCTGCCAGTTCAGCCTTTTCAACAGAACTAGATCGACCGGTAGCCGGAAAAAATCAGCTGATCTAATTAAACAATGCAAACTGCGAAAAAATGGTCTGTTCTATATACCGATAAACCAACGGCTGCTCATTTCAATAAAAGATGGCTGGTAGGTGTTTTTTGAATAACTTTTGATAGGAGAACGGTAGAGAGCTGCAGTTTTCATCGTTGGAAAGAGTAGATGAAATCGCATAGAACCCTATCAGACAATGACCTTTAACTTGAACTTTTGAAACTTTTTGCAATAATTGAACAAAAAAATGTATTAAAAATACGCCTGATTTTTCCAGAAAAAAGCGAACAAAATTAAAAAAACTGAGCTTTTTTCTATAGAAATTGCTGGCAAAGTGGACTCAAATTGTCGAATATGATATCCAGAACTTCCAAAGCAGTACAGCTTTGAATCAAGTCTTATATAAAGGGTGTCCCATAAGTTCTGGGCCTCGGCAAAAATTAGTTTATATATAAACAAAGAGTGACCAATACCTAACTATATCTATATGAGCTTCGAATACTTAAGACGATCTCTAAAATGGCATATTATGAGATGACATTACCTCTACTCATAATGGTGGTATAAGCATAAGAATCTTGATAAATAAAACCTTCAAATCGACCAGTGGGGTTTCAAGAAGTTTTAATGGACTACGAATGGATTGCATGTATCATAATAGGGTGTGGGGTGTCGGTGTAGGTGTAGGAAAGACTGAATGATAACACGCATACACGCAGGCACACTCACACTCACATACATCTCTACACTCATACTCACAACCACACCCACACCCACACCCACACCCACAGATTTAGTATCTTCGTCGCAAGCTGTAATGACATAACATAATCCTACATGTTGAATATCTCTTAAGTATGTCTGATTGAATCAGAGACACATCTATTTTGATACTGATGTCACATAAAATTTTCTTTTCTGTGGAGTTATCACCGACAGTGTGCCACCTAGAAAAGTTGTCTCTTATGTATAGACAAAAGCACTAGCCATGTGCTGATAGGAAAAAATTTTTTTCTTCTCGCTGGATTAGACGTATAGATCGATACTTTTGCTGCACAATTCAAATAAAATAAAAGCAACACATTGCTTATATAATTCAAACGAATTTCATCTATCCATACGATGCCTACAGGTCATAATTTCTCGCGTGACGCGAGGCAAATGATGTTTAATGTGATCAAATTTGTAGAGCGTGAAAAAGATGGTTGCTTAATTCCATTGAATAATGTAAATGATCGTATTAAATCTATTCTTGGTATTTCAATGTCGTCAGTTGAAAGACTGAAGAGAGAAATGAGAGAACGAGTAAGAGAGATGTTAGAAAAACAAAACGAATTGATTGAATTACAAAAGAAGCGGGATCAAGAAAAGCAAAATAACGAAGATGCGGCGATTCAAGCTACTCTTCGGCTTCGAAATCCACGTACCAGATCATCATCATCAACATCATCATCTTCGTCAGTTACTGCTGCATCCAGTCCCACTGTAACAGCATTTATGCCTGTTGCTAAATCATCACGAAAACGTGCTCATTCCGGTCGTTCTTCTATCCTTTTGACAGAAAGTCAAAAAGAAAATGTTCGGTAGCCACACTCACCAGAATACACTGTTTAATATATGTACACTATTTATAGTTACCATGCTCATCTGATGTTGGCTGAGCGGATCTACCCAACCGTCGATAAAGTTTTCACTCGAATTTTGAGTGACGATCCTGATTTTCCGATCCGTTCGACGTCGTCGTTATGCCGGTGGATGAAAAAAATAGGCTTTGCGTATAAAAGAACATCGAAAATTGCTGTTCGCCTCGATTCTTCGTTTTACATGGCAGCTCGTGCACGTTACTTTTCGAAAATCGATGAACTACGAAACAATGGAACAGTCGTTTTTTGGCATGATGAAACGTGGTGTAACCAGANCCACAATCACATCCATCCACATCCTCTTTTTCTGAGTTTCTGTTGTCTTTTTTAGTGAACCTTTGAATTCTGCCGATCAGATGCCTTTGTCTTTCTTTTTCGTCTGTTTACTCTTTAATTAACTGTGAAAATAAATAAATTTGTATTACAGAAAAACAAAAAATATTTTTCGGGGAGTATCCTAAAAAATTCGGGGCCCCCGACCCCGCCGGGGTCGGGGCGGGGACCAGGGTTAGGGGTTCCCCGCTGATCTCTAATCGACACCCTCATACGTGTGAGTAGATATAGGTCAGTCTTTGGGTTTTTAGTGCTTTCATTGAGATTCTTGAATCTAGCGTAGACAAATCAGTTATACTTGAAAAGATCAAGCGTTATCAATAGCACCAATTTCTATCTTTCTTTCCATTATCTTGGGCAAAAGAGAATTGTTTTTTGTTTATGTCAGTAGAGATGATAATGAAGTACATAGCATTAGTTAGATATTAATAAGTATGGATCATATACAAAGAGTGTTTCATACTGCCCACCCTGTACAATTTTTTTTGTTTTATTCCAATATTTAAAGCTAAACAGACATTGAGGGTATATATTTAAAGAGAGACATCTAAGTGATCACCCGAAATTTATTTTATTCAATTGATATCATTAATGAGAAAGTGCATTATTGAAAAACCTATATTAAATATTATAATAATTTTGTCAGATATATTTTATTCAGTTTAATGTTGAACTAGGCTTGGACGTAGTTTCTTAATTAATGTTAAAACTATAATAAAAGCGAATAAAAAATGCATTTGATAAAATTATCTTAATATTTAATATATCTTTTCAGTACCGCAATTTCTTATTAATGATATCCTTTAAGTGCAATAAATTCCAGATGATAACTTAGAGGTTACTCCTAAATATATATCGCCAATGCCTGTTTAACTTTAAATAGGCAAGAAATAAAAAAATAGTCAAAACAAATCCGAAACGTATGAAACATTCTTTATACGTCACAAAACAAATTGAAATATAGGAAAATTTTAAATTTCAATTTTCCTAAATTTCAATTTCTCCTGTAACATATATGTTACTTTCACAGAATGTCCAATAGTTAAGTGAGATTCTTACAGTTAGAATAATTCTTATCTTACAACTTCACGCGTACTTAGCGTTTGATTTCTGAACTGAGTGAATTGTTAGAGAAAACAACCCTAATACATAGGTCTAGATTGCTTGAAAGATAGTTTAGATAAGTTCTTAGTTATTTTAGTCTTGTTATCATCTTATAAGAATGACTTATTAGGTTAGTTTTACTTTTCCAGAATCTATATCACATAAATTTTATATTAGATTCTTACAGAATAAAATTAATCCAATAAGTCATTCTTATAAGATGATAGCAAGACTAAAATAGCTAAGAACTTATCTAAACTATCTTTCAAGCGATCTAGACCTATGAATTATGGTTGTTTTCTCTAAAAATTCACTTAGTTCAGAAATTGAACGCGTTTTTACGCGTTATTTTTTGTTTTTTTTGTCTGACTGGGTAAACTCTTTGAACGCCTCTAGAGCTTCCCTCGTAAGCAAAAAAGAAATTATTTTATTTATTAAAATTCTAAAATAGATTAATTAACGATACAAAATATTTCTGTATTTTCTTCAAATTAATTCTCGACTCTGTTTTATATTATTTATAAGCTCCAAACAAAAATTCTTGTGCGTCTTGATAAAATGTCACTCTTTTGTATTTAATTGCCAAACTCGTTTTTAATTTTTTTTAAGTAATTAAAATTGAATATAATTCATATGAAATCAAAATATTTATTCACATGGTTTGTTGATAAATATGAAACATGGTATTTTATTTGTTCTTTACTTCTCCATCATTCAACGTAAATGAAAAATCGACTTCTTTTTTGAATGATTCACAAAACAATTCAGCGAAAAAAAATTATCTAAATAAAACATTTTTTTTAACTTGGTGAAACACAATTGAAAAACAACAAAAATATTCTTGTACCATAGATGTTATCATTTCATCAAAATGAAAAAAAATTCTAATCAATAATCGAGTTTTATATATTATTTATTTTTATTTTTATCATTAATACTCTTCTTCAAGATGAGCCAAAAGTAACATAATATTGAATTCTTTTTAATTTTGTTAATAGATCGATAGTTATATTTTATATTTAGACGACATAGGCTATATGAAAATACTCGCGAAAATCTACCTTTTCATAACCAAATATTAACGTTAAATTAAATGACTCCGAAGAAAACAACTTTTTGAAAATCAATTAAAAAAGTTCGAGCCATATAATTTCAAATTCAATCTGAAAAAAGTGGGAACTCGCATTTTCAAATGGTAATAGAAAAAAAACATTTCTTATTTCTTGTTTCGCTACGGAAGGTGCCCACGCGCTGATTCTTCAAGATGAAATTTGAATAAGAACGTGAGAAAAATGTCAATTTATATATTACTCAATGTACGTCAATGAAGAAAAAAAAAATTATCAATTCAAAAAATAATTAAAAAACCCAATTCGCGCAACAAAAACTTTTTGAAAACGTGAACAATTTGTGTGTAAAACAATCGTTTTCCAAGAAAATTTTCTTCAACAATTGATAAATCAGTTGTTAAAAAACTATCTACTATGGACGTTTCTGAAGGCAGAAGTATGCTTTCCATCCTTCATTCCCTCCGAGGTTTTAGGCCCCTGATTTTTTTTATATTCCCGAGATTTACTGCATCACCGTATGAAAGGAATTAAGACAAAGGCTGTTATATGACTAAAAGAGAGCGAACAAGAGTTCGAAAGATAGTCATCTGAAAGTGAGAACTCACTCTTCCGAACTGTGTAGCTCTTTTAGTATGCTAAAACCTTCTCTCATGCTACGAAATAGATAAATCCCTGATTTCAATGAATTTAGTAAATAGTAAAAAATTAAATCTTGGAAGATCCTCATTTTTAGTGGCGCATCTTTTAAAAAAGATTTCAATATTATATTATTTGTTCGTGCAGAGATATATGGTAAATAACTATGCTGAAAACATGTCGGGACATCCGGTTTCTCTTTATTAAGAGTTAGAGTTTCAAAAACTAGAACATTTCTCATTTCCTTCATATCACCCTTCCATCATTATCTGAGGGATTTCGAGCCTCCTCTAAATTAGAATCGCTCCGCCTCCTCTAGAATGATTATGATCCAATTTATATTTCTCAAATATACATATATCTTGAATTTCATGTAAGTGAAAATCTATTTATTGAGACTGAATCAACATATATTTTATTTTGCATGAAATTAAATGATTGAATGTTGGAACCATTGACCAGAAGTGCTCATCGACAGAAAATAGTACATTCAGTTTTTCTAATTTGTAGAGTTAAATATCAAATTGTTGTGAGCATTTGCCAGTGTGATCATCTTATTTTCAACAACGTACAGCATCATATGTCTATTGATTGTTATTTTGAAGAGAAGTGGATTTGAGAAGTAACGGATACTTTACACAGATATTGCTAAAAGCATATAGGAAAGTATAGAGATTAAAACTTGACATAGTCGGATTCCACTAAGATCGGACAAACCAGCCATGCTGATCAAGTCAAAATGGAATTTGAAATATATTGAGTAATTCATCGACTTGTTCATTGATCATGGCATCTGCTTCAAAGTAACTTGATATTTTAACCTATGGAATCTTTTTAGTTTATGCAAATGATTAGAAATTATGTTTTCCCATCCATATTCACTTTCAATCGACATAAATTAGACATCCATTGTAATATGTTAGGTAAATCGTATTCATCATCACTTGGTGACAGCTCGAAAGAAGTTATTGATAGAACATATGACGTTAACAAATTAATAGAACAATCGTAGGAAAAAGATATGGAGAGGTGTTAAAGATTTGGTGAATTTGTACATAGTCGATCACAGTTAAAAGAGTATGAATCTAGATGTCATATACATAGATGTATAATACTTGGTGATATCACAGTGGGCTCTATGAAGTCTCCATAACCCAATTGATGCCAAGTAGTAGCTTTAAAAGAATAATGGGTGAGATGCGATAGATTCCATATATAGTTTATAAATGAATGGCTCATTGAAAGATCCTCTGACTTGTCAACTATCAAAGAACAATGGTTGAGGTTCAAATAAGTAAGATTAGTTGAGTGAAGTAATCTTAATATGACTTTTCCCCGAAACTACTTTTCTGAATGATCACTAAATTGAAGTGATTGAGGAGAACTTTGACTTGATAAATACAGTGAAGATAAATTATCAATCCAAGATAGAAGATATTCTTGACAGATTCTAACAAAATCATTGGCATGCAATGATCAAGAATCGATATCATACATGGAAAAATTATAAGAAACAAGAGAATTAAACCGGCAGTTAAGACCATGAAATGCATGAATAAGATGATTGATGCAAAGATATTTGAACAGATAAACTAATAATTCATTGGCTAATGATTCTAAACTCATTTTTAAATGTATTTCTTCAGTATCCGTCAGAAGAACTCAATCAGGAAAAAAAAATCAGAAATTTTTTTTAATCTTCATTATTCAAAACATGAAATAAGAGTGAAATAGTTTAAGTCAGATATTTTTTGATGATTTTGAAATTTAAAAAAATCTGATTTCAATTGTTTCCTCTTCGTAGTTTACTCAGCTTTGTTATTAAAATATACTAATGAGTTTATTTAGTTTTTTCTTCTCATCTTAAATTTGAATCAATTCTTGTTAGACAATGATATCTTTTACAATGCTTTGATTTTATTATATTTTGATGTAATAGAAAAAGAAAAAGGAAGAAAATTTAATCAATATAAATTTGAAATCTTTCTGGTGGAATAAATTCATAACCTTCACCATATAAAATGGGAATAATAACTGATCCAGGTGAATTTTTAATACGAGTTATTATTAATATTTGATTTTTTTAAAAATTATTAATATTAAAAGTAAATTCTTTTGGTGATAATGTAAAACAATCAATACACTGAGTTGTATTCCATTGAACAAGAACAGTACCATTTCCAACAATTCGATGTGGTGGAGTAGAAAGAGAAACATGAAATTCTGCACTTTTATTTAATTTAATTGTTGCAGATTGTGGATAATATGAAAGACCAAGATCAACATCTTCACAAGTGGTAGGCCAATTTTTTGGAATTGAATTAAAATATTTATCATCTGGTTTTCCAATTGATATTATATTATAATTTATTGTTGTTTGTATAAATCTAAATCCTCGATAAACAACTTGAGTTAATCGTAGAGGAATTTCAATATTTTTTTAAAAAAAGATTTCTTGACATGGAGGTTTACTTCCATCCTCAATTTCACATTTTTCATTTGTATACCAATAATCTTCATCTAAAGAAGAATTATTTGAATGTATCATTTTATAAATAAAATTAAGATAATTTTTTATTTCAAATAAACTTGCATTAAGCCAATGTGATGGAAATACATTCAAATAATATCCACCATATTTCCAATATGTTGTATACTCACAAGATGCGATTGATGTATCACCTAATAATAACTGTACATAATAATTTGATTGAGGAGAATCAGGAGTTGCATATGGAAAATGTTGCAAAGCATAACTTATTTGTGGTGTTGGATCAAAACTATATTTAATTGATTGATAAGCACGTTGATTTATTTCATCAATTGCAATTATTGTTGTACCATTACCAATAGAAAAAACAATTTGACGAGGAAAATATGATTGTTCACAATATCCTTTATAATACCAAAGAATAAATGATATTAAATACAATAAGATTTTCATCATTCTAAATTGATTAGATAGTTTTGTTGGCTTATGAGAATATATAAAGAGTTTTTTTTGCTACGTAATAAATAAATTGCCATCCAATGATGAATTGACAAAAAAAAAAGAAGACATTGCCATATATTTTTCATTTTATATTTGCTTAAGCTTCTTTTTTTTGTATTCTGTCGTTATGAATCTGATATCGTCCTTTTTCTATTTTGGTTTTATCCAACAAAACAGTCACTTTTCTTTTTTAATAAACGTCCTCGATTTTTCTTTTATAACATATGGTCGAAAAGTTTTCGAACAAAATATTGAAAGCTGAAACATATATACGCCTGGAAAGCAAAATCTGGACACGATATTTAAGGTATATCGTCGCTATAAAAACATAATTTAAAAAAAGAATAATATCATATTCTGAGAGCATGTGAAATTTGCTATCATTCCATATATTTGTTTACTGTCTTGTAGTTATCTATTATGAAAACAATTTAAGAATAATGAAGCCATCCCAACTGACAATTTCGAACAAAAATTCATATTTTTTCGCTACTTTTATATATAAGATGATGGAGAATTTGAATTTCTACCAGAAGACATAATTACTTTTGTAGAAAATTATTTAAAATATATTACACACAAGATTTCTAAAATTGTCAGTTGAGATAACTTCATTGTTCTTAAATTATTTTGATAATAGATAAGTAGAAGACAGTAAACAAATATATAGAAAGATAGAAAATTTCAAGTACTTAAAGAATATATGGTTAGTTTTTAAAAAGGTAATTCTATAATGATGAAAAACTTATTTTGATGACAGTGAGAAAATCAAGTTTGTGGGAATCTGGACATGAAGGCGTCTTCAATGTACTCAATTTATTTTGGTAATTCACAAATAAAAATATAAATATAAATATACAGAATGATAGAAAATTTCACACGCTCTCACAATATGGTATTATTCTTTTAAAATTATGTCTTTATAGTGACGATATACCTTAAATATCATGTCCAGATTTTGCTTTCCAGGCATATATATGTTTCAGCTTTCAATATTTTGCCTGAAAACTTTTCGACCATCCGTTAGTCATGAAAGAGTAAATAGAGATCTAACATTAACTTTAAACAAATTTCAAGAACTTGAGTTCTGCAGCCTGATTGAATACTTTAACTCATTGAACATCCAGCTCAGAGTCTTGTCTGGATGGTAACTCATCCAGTTCTACATGAGTTGAAGTACTCTTTTGATAAAATCTTTATTTCGATTATTTGTTAAATATTTAAGATCAAAAGAAGCAATTTATTCAATATACATCTCAGCTAGAATAACATCGAAAGCTTCATCATTAAAAATAGGAATAAGAGTTGTTTGTTGGCCATCTTTGAGAGTGAGAATGAGTTTGAGCTACCATTGAATATTTCATCCAGATTAAAAGAATTATCAGCAGAATTGGAATCGATGAGATTTTTTCGACGGGATCCTATCGGCCAGTTCAGCCTTTTCAACTGAATCAGATCGACCGGTAATCGAAAAAAATTGGCTGGCTTAATTACACAATGCAAACTGCGAAAAATTGGTCCGTTCTATATAAAATAGAACGTGCCAATAAGTTTTGAATATTTTGTTTTTTTTTATTGATCATCCGCAGAAGTAACCTGTTACATGTTAACTGTAGTTGCCAGTATTTTCAGAACTTTTGTGTGCAAAAAGATTCGAGGGGATCTTGTGAAGGTTCTTGAGAGGCTGGATGGGTCAGGAAAAACTCAAAGATCGAACTAGATCATTGAAAAATCGAGAAAATTTAGAATATGAGAAATTTGCATCGGATTACAGAAATCGAAAATCTATCGTTTATCTTTGGTTGAAATATGACCTTTTTTCTTTTAAATGAATAATAATAGTTTTAAGCGATGTTATTAAACTTTTTGCTCATGAACAAAAACTTGGAAATTTCCTCTATCATCAGGAAAAAGATCAGCTCATTTGTTTAGAATACAGTGGAGATATACAATTTTATTTTTGGTCAATGAATTTTCGGACACCCTGTATATATAGTGAACATTTTTCCGAAATAAAATCAGATGCTGATTTTATATCAGTTAAAACAAGTGTCTCGGTGATAAACTGTTATCAGTGAAATAAATTACAATTCGATCATGGCTTCAAGTCAAAACAATGGAAGCGATTCAAGCAGTTATGCTGAAGTGGTTCAACCTACAAAAGGCAATCTCAAAATAAACATTTTTGAGTTTTTATATATCAAAGACAAACATCGCAATGATTTGTATTATTGGGTTTGCGAACACAAAGGAAAAAAGGCAAGGAAATGCACTGCAAGAGCTGTTACAATTCGTGTTGGAACCCAGCATGAGATTCACAAATTTGATACTAATCAGCACAATCATGCTCCAGAAGCAAGGCTAAGATATGAGCAAATTATGGTGGCAAAACAACTTGTCAGCAAATTGTAACTGTCGGCAAAGTGTACCGGACCCATCTCAATTATTAAATTAGAAAAGAAATTGTTCTTTTTCATTCTCCATCTTTTAGCTGCCCACATGGATTCAATAACCATTGATATGGTAAAACGATTGATTTTCGTTGCGTCTGCAATCATATCGTTGTCAGACCACTGATCCAAATGTTAGAAAAAAAATAACTGTGGAAACCTAGGATTTAAATCCGATTGTTATGTGTACTTGAAAAAGTCAGAAGTAAAAACAAGTAGCGTGGGTCGAAGTGATCCATTGGGTTCCTTGACAATAGATTCAAACTATTATCCTCCGGACAGACACACACAGTCACTCTCGTGATTAAGACGCCTAGTGTAAGTAAAATAAGTGGTACTTAGTCCAGTGGAAAAGAAACGGAAAACAACG